>WURT03155966.1:0-10848 GCA_009936505.3 Holothuria glaberrima | reverse complement strand
GCGGCTACAGACGCGCGTTGTTGGTTGGATCGATGCACGAGATTTGAACGTGGCCTTGTTAGGTCATGTCACTATACACACATGCTCGCGCGCAACGTAATTTCTTGCCTCTAAGTAAAATGGCGGACGGGTCCCCATGGTATTAGGAGTATTAGGAGTCCGCCCTCTATTCCTATTATCCTTCTCTATTGTAAATCAGTACCATACGTACGTGTGCGCGCGCTAAAGAAAATACTTGCGTAAGTCGTTGCGAGAGATGACACATGGTAAGCCGAATGGAAAAAACTAATGTTGAAACCCACGTTCTTGCGGGTAGCGCACCACTAATTCGAAGGGATTCCCCACGGAGGATGTTACCCTACAAATTTACCCCAGGAAACCTTTTTTGGGGACAGGTTAGACCATGTTAGTGGAGCGATGTGTTCAATTTGTGATGTGTATGTGGCAGGAAAATAGTTGAAGTACTCATTCTGCAAAAAAAAAGAAAATTGAAGGTATTTCAGGCACTTTTTTTGCAATATGTCCTTCTGCGATGCAAAACGGCATTTTGAATGAGTAAAAAAAAAAATAAAAAAAAAAAAAAAAAAAAAGGCACCACAACTCTATTATACAGATCCTTCTAGCTCAAAGTCTCAGCGGTCATGGTACACAAGTTTGAAATCGGTGTGAAAGGTCTACTCGTCAGCTTTCATATGAGGGGTAGCTCGTGCCCGTTGAAAACTTCTACAAGGGTCAAGGGGCTACGAAACAGACCCAAATTAGGGTGTAAGTCAGTTGTGGACTGCTCTTTGATTGAAATCAAAGTTTGAAAAGTCAAAAGATGCAGAGTAGCTCACATTCCACACAATGCAGAGAGAGTGTTTGGATTACATATTATGGCCTTGTATGCTCACCAGGACAAGTTTATGTCTGCACACCCAAGGAGGAGCTTACACAGTTATGGAGGGAGCTACAAGATGCTATGTTGAAAAATTGTGTACACGTCAGTGAAATGAATAAACGAACAAACTACTGTACTGTTTAAACTGAACTGAAGTGAACTGAACTCCCAGTTTCCATGATCGCTTGGGTGCCGTGAATTGGCAATGTCTGAAATTGCCTATAAATATGAAAAGGAAGATATTGGGGTGGCACCAGGGGCGTAGCGAAGGTGTAATGGGGGGGGGGGTGTAGAGATCATATTTGCCGAGAGATCTGGTGATGCGTAAAACGAGCGCGGAGTGCGAGCTTTAGCGGGTGGGGTCCGGGCCCGTCTTAGGGCCCCTGGTGGGTCCAGCGCAAAGTCCTGGTGGGGGCCTAGGAGGCGAAGTCCCGGGAAGCTCTGAGGATTAGCATATATGTTTCTGGGTAAAAAATTAAGTCCCAGGATATGTATATTTTGTTTCATAATACATTATCCAATGCAAAGATTCCTAACGAATTTAATGTGTGAGGCTGTTCCTCCCGTCATGCCACTATATTTCAAGAGCTGAACCTAACGTTCAGCATTTAACACTATGCATTCAGCATTTGGACACTACGCGTTCAGCACGATTTGGACACTTGACTCAGCAGGCGTTCGGCGTTCAAAAATGGGCAAAAGTGTTCAGAATCTTAACACTAGCGTTCAAAGTATGCTTCGAATGCCAGGATGCGTTCCAGAGGCGTACCCAGGATTTCTCTCGGGGGGGGGGGGTGTGCAGTATGTTGTATATTCGCAGGCCTGGGGAGTTTAAGGGGAGGGGTTTTCCCCCTTTTGAAGATTTTTGAAAAATTAGTTGTCCTTACATGCAATCTGGTGCCACGTACATATGCTACATTTTGAAGTAGAATTTGTGTTATAAAAAATTTACGTATTTTGAATTAAATTATTGGCATCAGTGAGAGTGGGGCATTGTTCATTGGAAGACACGCGCGGCACGCATTATTTTTTCCCAGGATGTTTATGGGTAAACCGGATTCTCCGGAATTTGCAAAATGTGTTTGAAGCATAGGCGCAGGAAACTGTTCGAGACTGGGGGGCTGGACCTTGTTTCGGATCGCGGTCCTGGAGGGAGGGTCTAAGGGGAGGGGTGTCCCCCTCCACTTTAGAAAATTTTTGGATATTTGAGGGTTCCTAGATGCAATTTGCTGCATCATTTTTGGACAAATTTTAATGTAAATTACTGCAAATTGTTGACATTTCTTACAAAAGAAGAAAAAGGGGTTTTCTTCCTGGGATCTTGGGGGCGGAAGCATAGTTCCGCCCCCACAGCCCCGCCCGTACAAGTTTGGTTTGAAGTCAAGGTTAGTGAGTTTAGAAAACGTGCTAAGGATACCCTCTCCATGGGCAATCGGGTGATACTGATTCCATGTAGATGATAAAAGTGAGGAAAAACGTCCAGAAAGTGGTTTTTCAAGAAATGTCATATGACCCGAAATACTAAGCCTATACGGAAGCCTTTAAAGTGTACCTTAGGTCAAAAATTTCAAAACATATGTTACAAAGCTTGAAAAATGAATTCAAATGGTCCAACTCCTATCTTCACAGAACATTCCTGAGCTGAGATATAAAATGCTGAAGCTTATTCACCCAATTCAATATGTCAGATTGCGCAATAATTTGTGATGTCATTCTTGTACTAGTCAAATTACCGTCATTGTTTTTCTTTGTTTTTTTTCTAAAGCAGTGTTGCACCTTGTGCCAAAATGTGATCACTTTGTTACTGGTATGGGTGACTTGACTTGACTATACAAGAACTCTCCATTCAACATCTTATGCAAGAAAACAGTGAACTTTTCAAGGTTATACAAACATTTTGCTTTCAAAGGGAAACAAAAGCAGGTAATGTGAGTTGTACAAGGACATCACAAATTATTACGCAATGGACTTTTTCAAATTAGGTGAACATCTTTCAACATTTTATATCTCAGCAATGGAGTAAGCTATGAAGATGGGAGTTGGATTAATGGGATTTACTTTCCAACCTTTAAAAATATATCCTTGTATTTCTAGACTTCCCCAAGTTGCCGACGGACTCGGTCACTCGTCCAATTACACAGACGACCATTGATACGGCCGTCACATGCATGAGCAATTTGCCGACGGGCCTTCAACTTGAATAGGCCAATTAGATGAAGAGCCGAAAATCGAAATAGCCGATAACAGACTGGCTGCGCGCTCCCGTTCTCTCTTTCTATTTTTTTCCTTTCATTCTCCGTCATCCCTTTCACTCCCTTCTTTTCCGTTTCCTTTCCCTTCTGCCCTCTTCTTTTCCCCTCTCCTCTTTTCCTCTTTTTTCCCTCCCCTCTCTTTTTGCCGACAGACCGAAAATTTGCTGACGGCGACCAAATATTGGGGAGGGGGGGGGGTGACATCCCCGCAACCCCGCTCGCTACGGCCCTCAATGGCACAGCCTATCCTCGCACTTTATTTTTATTTTGTCACATTCTTGTCTCGAGAAGACATTATCCTACAGGATATCATATCACAAGGTTTGCTAGGAGGAGAAGAAGGGATGGAATAAGGTTAGAAGTCTCGATTCTCGAAAAGACATTAACCTCCACTTTTTGGCGATCTTAGCGCGAATCTATATTTTTTGTGAACTATGTGAAGTACCGCTCAATTGGGAGATATGATAATCCACACCTATCTGTGCTTCAACTTTTTCAGCAGCTATGAGACTACTGTGGCCGTCACTGAGTACTCTTCCTTCAATACAATTCACATCGATTATCTTTTGGTCAGATTTTATGTTCGAAAACTAAAAATTGCAATTTTCGTTGCCTTTTTCAGTAAACGTCCAAAAGAAAAAGAAAAAAACAGAGGCTAATTAAATCAAACCAAGAGCGTGGATCCATCTCCAAATATGGGGGGGGGGGACATCACCATTTGCGAATCGCTGTCTTGGGGATGGGTCTTAGGGAAGGGGTGTCCCCCTCCCCTTTGGAAAATTTTTGCTCACTTAAGGTGGGCTAGAAACAAAATGGTGCTACATTTGGTGCTAAATTGGAACTGAATATATCACCAAGAATTTCTACTTTTTTAGGAAGTTTTATTTTTTTCATTTTGCTTGCTTAAGTAAATTTTTTACTCAGTCCTTCGGGTAAATCAGAACTACATTTCGTGAAGTGAATGAAGAGTAAATTGTGAGACTTTTCACCATTTACGAATCGCTGTCCTAGGGGAGGGGGTGTTCCCCTCCCCTTTGAAGAAAAAATGAAATTGGAAGGTATCTATACGGCAAATAATGCCATATTTGATGGGCGAAATTTAGCTGTTAATATGTAGTGTTAATTCGTAATCACAGTTTAAGTTTTCATCATTTTTGAAAAAGTGGGGGGGGGGACTTTTTGGCGATGTCCCCTTCCAAAAAAGTGAGGGAGACGCGTGCCCCCATGATCCACGCCAATGAATTAAATAGCTTCACTCTAATAGGCTATATGTCCGTTTATTTTAAAACCGGTGCCTAAAATTTGTAGGGGAACTTTGCTGTCCTGAATCCTACTAATACACAGTAGGAATTTTGACTCTCAAGTGAGAATTGGCATGAAATTACAGAAGCAAAAAATATTGCTTTCCTTTAGTATTTCTTGAAGGGTTTAAGGGCCATAATCCCCCCATGAATAGCACACATGATGCTCTAATGTGCTAAATTAACCGAAGCTTTTCTATGCATTACAAAGGCACCCCACTACCCATTCAATGGAGATGATCTGATGGTAACACATCATATGACATTTATGGACATACTACGCTCAAAAGTGCCCCAAACCCATATTTTGAGATGAATTTCGTAGAAATTGCAATATTTGGGTTTCCCGTATTTCATGCACGTTCACATTTGCAACTTCAATGTTTTTCTGTGTACTACTGAGAAACTGGCTATTCCATGGCAATGATAGCATCTTATTGCAAGGTACTAAAAGATATTATTTCTCAAAAGTGCCCCTAATCCCATGTTTTCAACGAAAATGCAGATCATTTGGGTTTCCTTAACAGCCTAACTGTCTAACATCATGCCTGTTCTCATTTATGAGTCCGAACTTCTTTCTATGCTCTCCTGAGTCGTTAGGCTACAGCAGAGTTGTTACAAGTCATTTTTCTTCAAGTCAAGTCCAGTCACAAGTTCATTCATCGCCAAGTCAAGTCAAGTCAAGTCACAAGTCATTTTTTCGGTCAAGTCGAGTCACAAGTCACTTCATTTTCTTGCAGGTCAAGTCAGGTCACGAGTCAAATCTCTTCAAGTCAAGTCAAGCCACATGTCATTTCTTCCCAAGTCAACCACAAGTCATTTTATGTGAAATCGCGTGAATTTATAGTGGTTCAGGATAACTGATGCTGAATGACAGTCTTGATATTGAGGTACAGCAGACCAATCCCGGTTGAAGTGCTACCAAGAACTGATTGAATTGATTAAATAAATACGACATTGGCCTATGATGCACGTGCGTGTCGTTCTTCTGTCAATATCAGAGTAACATGACTTGTGAAGGCTTACTCGTGATCCTCTAGTACTACAGTTGCATCGGAACGGTGGAACCACTTTTCGGGGAGTGTCACTCTATTTTCGACGGGATTGAATATGGTATAATACGTGAACCCGCACAGTTTATGTGCGCTATCGATATACTATAGGCGCAGCGGAACGGAAAAATGTTCGGGGGGGGGGGGCTGAATTGCAGCAAGACTAGCTAAGCGGAGCGCCACCATCGGTGGCGTACAAGAAAATTTTTGGGTTTACAAACCCTCCAGATGGCCGGAAACGGCACTTTCCGAGTGTTCTAAGCTGCATGTATCCAGCCTTGAAATATGGATCTCATGTCTGCAATTTCTCAATTAAAGAGAGAAAAAAAATCAGTCTACGGAAAATGGTAATACATATCAGATTAGTTGAGCAAATATTGGGGGGGGACATACCTTTAGCCACTTACTTTTTTCATGGGGGTCTGAGCCCCTCCCCCAAGCCCCCCGGTTCCGCCGCCACTGATATACTAAGATGTTGTATATGAAGGATGCGGATCTTCAATTTCGGGCGTAAATCTGTACAATAGCGGATTGAAAGATTTTGCATTAGAGTTTGAATAAGTAATAAAGCTTAAAAAGTCAAGTCACAAGTCATTTCTCTGCAAGTCAAGTCAAATCAAGCCACGAGTCATTCATTTTTCAAAATTTTCAAGTCAAGTCGCAAGTCAAGTTCCCTTCAAGTCAAAGTCAAGTCACAAGTAAAAAATGGGACTCGAGTCGACTCGAGTCACAAGTCATTGATTCGAGTCAACAACTCCGGGCTACAGATTTCCTACAGGATCGATGAGAGCACTTGTGTGATATTTATAGAAAAAATATAACTGTTTTAAAATGCCCCTGAAACCCAGTGGCGTAACCAGGGTGAGATGGGGGCGGTCGATCCCCAAAATGAGGGGGAAAAGAGGAAGAAGAAAAAAGAAAAAGAAAGAGAAAAAGGGAGGAAGAAGAGGGAAGAGAGGGGCAGTAGTAGCGCCATGGGAGACCATGAAGGGGTCGGGAGAGGGAGGAAAGCCCAAGAAGGCAAACAAAGTATGGATTCAACGCAGGCCCCTTGACCCCATGCGTATAGCCCAAAGCGCCCCTTACGCAAGACATTTCTGATCCATATAACCATATATAAATTTAAGCTCTTTTGACATATTAAAGACGCTGCGAGCACTATGCGACTCAGGTGTGTAGGCTGGGAGGATGGGAAAGATTTCAGATGAAAAGTTAAAATCATTACTTAAAAGATGGGAATTCCGAGATATATTCAATTCAAATCTAGCATTAAATGTAGCACCATTTTGCATCTAGCCCACCCTCCGTAAGCCAAAATTTTCCAATGGGGAGGGGGACATCCTGAAGATATATATAAAACACGGGACAAAGCCTCTACGAGATACGAAAAGTCCCAACTGCCTCTATCCGTAACCTCCTTAAACTCATCCTAGAGAGAAACTGTTCCGAGTTAAGCGGAAAATTTTATCTACAAAAATTGATTCTACAATGGTCAACCAAGCTTTGCCAGAGATATACGACATCTTCATGTATAAACTTGAAAGAAACATCATACCGACAGATCCTAAAATCTTTCGTTGGTTTAGTTATCGGGATGATATTCTGTTGTCTTACAATAGCAACTTTACGGAATTTTCCTCACTAAGTGAACAGAATGAATAAAATTTCGAAACTATGAAATTTTACAATGGAAGCGTCTTACGAATCGCCCACGTTTATCCAGACTTCACAGTTTGCAAAAGCAAAAACTTCTAAACACTCGCCGGGCGGCTGGACACCAAAGTCTACACAAAGCCGGCAAAAACCTGTCAATATCTAGATAGAACTTTTGCCCACCCACTGGCAACATTTAAAGCTTTTATTAAGGAAGAAGTTTCCAACAAATGTGAGGTTGTCAAACAATGAGAACGATTCCTTCTCTAAGTGGACGCTTCCAAAGAAAGACTCATTGCACGTAACTACAGTGGCCAAGAATTTCATCTACGCCATTACAGGCATCAATTCCAAAAAACGGGCAAATATACTTTGGCCAAACCACAGGAAATTTAAAGCACCATTAGCTTTAAAAATAACCTATACACTCCATATAAAACCAAAGGGCTAGATAAGAGTCTGATCAGACATTGCACTTAATATTGGGAGACTTGAATAAGTGTAAATAAGTGTAAATAAGTGTAACATTTTCCGATACCGCCTTTCCTGAGTATGAGAGGGCGCCCATCCTAAAAAATTACATAGTTAAATCTAGACTGAAAAATGACGGTGAACTGGAAACAACTTCCGGGGTTGATGAAGATTCCTCCTCTCTCGATGTTCTTATAGAGAGGCTCTAAAAGAGAAAATTTCTCCATCTTGAATTAAAGCAAGGGCAAACTGAAAAGTCCTACTACTGATGAAGTTCAAAATTGTAAAATTAAGAGAAGGAAAATGTCTTGTTCAAGCCGGTTGAAAAAAGCTAACGTGACAGTACTACAAAGTATCTGTGGTCATTTACCAACTCCATTAGCCAACTCCTGTCAGCTTATGAGAGAAGGTGTCATATAATACTTTTGGATGAAGTCAAAGGATAAGGAGAAAAAAGTTTCAGCAAAACGTGTAGAGCCAAAAGGAAATTGCTTACCAAAATATTCTGGAAAACCAACTCAAAATATGATTGTCTGGAAACTGATGAAAAGCGCCATGACTCTTATCTAAAGAACTTCTCTCATCAGGAACAACCTGATTACCGGGTTCGAAAGATATTACTTAAACAGCAATCATCTACAACAATTCGTTCGGGCGATCAAGCTTACGAGATTGCCACTTATAAAGGGTAAACAAAAAGGAACATTATTCTTGATATTACGGAACAGTTTTGATCTTTCGGACAAGAGCAACCATCAAGTGTGAATCAATATGGAGATCGTAACTGTCATTTATTCATCACTACAGTAAAGCAGGAATTACTTGCTAGGAATACGTAACGTTTCAGTAAAACAGTTTCATTTGGACGATGTTAGGTTTTTCCATGTTCTTCCTTCCCCTCGAGTCTGACATTGTTATTGTCAACAGATCTGAAGATGAGCTTGAGAGAAATCCCTCTAGAGGATGAAGTTCACCTACCATATTTATGTTCCAGACTATCGTTGCATCAAGCTGAACGTACTGTTTCAAGAGTTTTGCAAACAATTTGTAATAAATTTTTGGTTTTGGCAGCTCAACTCAGCTTCGTTTCCTTTCCTATACTATCATCCAACCTTAACTTCAAGATGCCTTGCCACAACTTGCCTTTAGATATTTCTTAAACATAAATAAGTATTCATCACATGCTCCTGCCAGATTTCATTTGTTTTGACCAGCTCCCCTTGACCAGCTTCCCTACCTTTCCCCATCTTTCTCTCTCCCTTATTCCCAAACTTGGTGCAGCGAAGGGTACATATTTCTTAAACATAAATAAGTATTCATCACATGCTCCTGCCAGATTTCATTTGTTTTGACCAGCTCCCCTTGACCAGCTTCCCTACCTTTCCCCATCTTTCTCTCTCCCTTATTCCCAAACTTGGTGCAGCGAAGGGTACATAATATTAGAGAGTTGCTATTTGACACTCCCTAGTAATACATCTTTACTTGCTTGCTTGCTTGCTTGCTTACTTGCTTACTTACTTACAGCGAATGAATCAATATACATACTTCCTTAACTTCTAAAGTGAAATGTTAAGCAATTCCTTACACCAGTTATGTACATTGTCTAGTACTCAAGTTCACCGAAATGCCAACATTTGACTACCCCAAATCTCCCTAACACAAGTAAATACGTAGAGTGTTCTAAAAAGCTATAAAATTGGTTTTTAAAATTTCCTGCAAAATCCCAGAAACAAAACTTCATACCTCAAAGCATTGAAATAAAAAACCTCTGATTTTACCAATACCGAATACGTTACTCAATAACTTTTTAAATCGGCAGTAAGCGGTTATTCAATGTTATTTTCAACAGTATGTGAGAATCTCCCGTTTGGGGGAAACGCAAAGTCCTGGGGGACTTATGCAACACTCTTGCTAGTCTAACAAAGATTACGAATCTGCAAGAACGAAAACTACTCACAAGGTTTGCGTTTCTTTCTCAAAAACGGTGAGGTGAACCACCCATACGGACGTGGCTTTTCGGTAGCTATGACATTACACCTGATTGATTGATCTTTACCTAGCCCCACCTAGTCCCGCGGGACTTTATGGGCGGGTTGGAACCAGGGAGATGAGAATTAAGTAGGAAGACAGGTGGTACAACATTTGTGATGTAATTTGAAAATTTGGAGGCATTTGGAATGGGGCAATTTGGCGTACCAGGTCAGGAAAATGGGGGACGGGGTAATCAGAAAAATGAGCCGGTTTCAACATCTACAACAAGTACAGTAGGCGTGAGTTGAGTGTGGGTGTGGGTGTAAGTTGTGATGTGTGAGGAAGCGGAAAGAGTTGGAAAAACGGTGTGTGGGTCTGGTGTGTGTAGGCAGCCAAGGCTTTTCGCGGTCCGGGCTGTTGTGTGATGTGTATGTGTGTGTGACTGTTTGTGTGTGAATATGGCTGTGTGAGTGTAGTGTGCAGACAGCCCAGACCTAGGCCCGAGGGTTTTTCGCGGCCCAGGTTGCTAAATATGTAGGTTGTGTTGGTTGTGATGTACCTAAAGAGGTGTTGAGCAGTGCGTGTGAGTTGAGAGATGGAAACGAAACGGGGCTCGTCAGGGTCACAAAAAAAAAACATGATCAAGGAGAAAAATAGGTCAAGAGGCTGAAGAGCGAGGGAGTCCATGGTCAAGGCGGGAAAGGTTCAGGCAGGAGGAAGAGCAAGGGGGACAATGGCGAGGGAGGCAGGAGTCAGTTGGGTGCAGGGCAAGGAAGAAGGGGTTGGGTAGGGGGTTTGGGTTGCGGGCGGGGAGACGGTCGAAGTGCCGGAGGCGTTTTTTGAGTTTAGATTTGTTTCTGATGCGTTTGGGGTGGAAGTATTTAGAGGCAAGGGTGTGGAGGCGGTCCTGAATCATGGGGTGTTTGTCAGGTCGTGTACGCAGTCAGAGGATGTCGAGAGGGACAGGTGGAGGGCCGCGGTGAGGGCGGAATTTTGAAGAGTTAGTAGTTTGGCTAGTGAGGTTTTGGTGAGAGTCAGGGTGGCGGGGAAGCCATAGTCAAAGCGTGGTCTGATGAATGGTTTGTAGATAGATGTTAACGTCAGTGTGGGAGCCTTTGCCACAGGCAGCTACCCTACGGAGTAGGGTAATGCGGTATGCGGCTCTGTTGTGAATGTCATTAAAGTGGGCGGTCCAGTTGAGGGTACGGTTCAGGGTCAGCCCTAGGAATTTGGAAGTGGGGGAGGGGCGACTGGGTAGTTTTGAATGT
>WURT03155955.1:0-10848 GCA_009936505.3 Holothuria glaberrima | reverse complement strand
GCAGAGATGAAGAAAAAGTGAAAAGATTGCCCAAATTTCTACTGAGTTCCCGAATTTTTGATCGAATTCCCGAAAAACGTGCAAAAATTTTCGCGCACTCCGCGCGCGTGTAGTTATTTGCTAGTATCACCTCTATCAGACTTTCGAAATCGAATTAATGTTGACATTAAATCAATTTAGTGCCGGCATTAAATGATTTAATGCCGACATTAAAAACTGTGCCCTTATTGGCTAATACTGAAACTTATTTAATGCTGACATTAAATCGAATTAATGCGGACATAAATTCGATTAAATGTCAGCATTAAATAAGGAATTATGTCCACTGTGGCCAAGGGGCGCGATGCAGTATGGTGTGTGATCGCCGGCCTGGGGGAGCGGTGTAAGGGGATGTGTCCCCCTCCCCTTTGAAAATTTTTGAAAAATTAGGTGTCCTTAGATGCAATCTGGTGCCTCAGATGCTACCTTTTGAAGACTCAAGTGAAATTTGTGTTAGAAAATTGACGTATTTTTGGGAACTAAAATAAAATTGACCTCAGTGAGAGTGTCTTTGGTGGGACACCCCTCCTCTTTGAAAAATTTTTGAAAAATTTGGTGTCCTTACATGCAATCTGGTGCCACATGTGCTACCTTTTTGAAGTAAGATTTGTGTCACAAAATTTGCGTATTTTTAGGAACTAAAAGAAAAAGAGCAGCAGTGATCGCCGGTCTAGGGGATGGGTCTAAGGGGAGGGGACCCCTCCTCTTTGAAAATTTTTGAAAGATTAGGTGTCAATAGGTGCAATTCGGTGCCACACATGCTTCCTTTTGAAGTAAAATTTGTGTATCAAAACTTGCGTTTTTTTAGGAACTAAAAAAAATTGGCATCAGTGAGAAGGACATGGGGAGACAACCCCTCCCCTTTGAAAATTTTTGAAAAATTAGGTGTCCTTAGATGCAGTCTGGTGCCACATATGTTACCCTTTGAAGTAAAATTTTTGTTAAAAAAATACGTATTTTTCAGGGCCTTTTTCAAGAATTTTTTATGGGGGGGGCATTTGATGAAAGGGACCATCTAAGCGGAGGGCCACCATTGATTGGTGCGTACTTTACGAAGAAATTTTTCAGAAAAATGCCTGTCCATTAGTGGCATGTTCATGGGCCATGCAGTGTGTTGTGTGATCTCTTGCCTGGGGGAGAGGTCTAAGGGGAGGCGTGTCTCCCTCCCTTTGGAAATTTTTGAAAAATTGGATGTCCTTACATGCAATCTGGTGCCATATATGCTACCTTTTGGAGTTAAACTTGTATTACAAAAATTTTTAGGAACTAAAAAAAAAAAATCGGCATCAACTTTGGAAATTTTTGAAAAAATAGGTGTCTTTACATGCAGTCTGGTGCCACATATGCTTATTTCCTTCACTGAGTGAAATAGTTAAGTACTTTCCTCTATCCTGTCAGCATAAAATTTGGCAATGTTTACACGTTTGAAATCAAAATTTCCCGAAAAAAGGGACCATACTGGGGGGTGGCAAATGAGCTGAGTGGGGGCTGTGTATGGGACTGGGGGGACATGGCCCCAAGTATGTATGTTAAAAAAGGCCCTGGTATTTTTAGGATCTAAAAAAAAATTGGTATCCGTGAGCGGGGCATGGCCCAATGCCCCCCCCCCCCCTGCGTACGCCAGTGGTGGCCAACCATACACGTTGAACATCTTTCTGTCTCCGAACCTCCCCCTAGCCCCACTCACTCCGAGCTTACATTGAAACAGTCATTGGTTACATTTTGAAACAGGACACCCTTTGGGTCTTTGACCTATCCTTTGTAGGACTATATTTTGCACACAAGTGAACTAAGTTGATGAAACCAAATGGCCTGCGGGAGCTGCTACTGAGGTAAGGATGTTCATAAAGTGAGTACGTTCGTAAGGATGATTTCTTACTTCCGTGGTATTCCACCTACGCTAAGATACAGTACCAAAGGCAAAATATGAAAAATCTCTCGCGACGCCTGGTAACTCAGGCCCAATTAAGTAAGCCAGGGGGAAACAATACGTTTCTTATTGGCTCTGATATGAGCGTCAACAGTTCACAAGCGCTAGGGCGTGTAAGTGTCTGTGGTGGGTTGGGGGTGGGGGAGGTGACCTCCAGAAATAGAGCAAACACTAATCCAAAAGGGCGTATGGCGGATATGGGATCATAAATGTTCTGTCGTGTGGTCTCGGGTAATTTACCATTTTATACTGGGGTAGATATACATGTCACTGGCCTTCAATTTCATTTGTTGATGAATGAAATGAACGTGGCTGTTTTCACAATTTTCGACTTTGATTTCAATTATAGGCCATAGGATCGAGTATTGGTATGCATGTCTGTATGGAGGCTTTGAAGAAAGGAGTGGGTAAGAATAAATGGTCTTGCGCTATATCCCTCAACTTTCGGAAGCGGGAGACGTCCTCTGTTCCCCAGTGATACTTATGTGGGAGTCCATGGGAGCGGAAAGGGTTGGGGTGAGCACTAAGTGATCCTCGAAAATAAGAGGATTTAGGGATAGAGAGGACACATTAAATGTCGTACTTTCATCTAATTCTTAAAACGAAGACAAAAATGACATACCACTAAACAAAAGCAGGAGCGTAGGCGCGGGGGATGCCGTGGGATGCGGGGCATGCCGGGGATGCGGGGTGCGGGGGTGTGGGGTACGGACGCACCTCCCAGCACCAAGTGGAGTTCCGCTCAAAATGAGACGAAATTAAGTTCCTCAAAAATGTTAGGCGAAAAAAAAAACTATAACACCTATTACCGTGTTACTACTCCCTCCCCGCCATCCCCACCCTGCACACGTGTGCCTATAAGAACATACAAGTCGACAAATATAAATTCATTGCTATACGCAACAACATAACTGCGTTATACTAAGTATCGTGGAAGCCAATAGACAGTAATGTATATCGTAAGAATATCGACCCTCTGGGTGTTTTTAAAGATTATGGAACCTTCAGCTCTGACGCTAATGCAAATAAGGGTAGGCGGTATACTATCTGACCTCAAATGGGTAGTCGGTGAACCTTGCACATTTGAAGGAAAGGCCAGACTTGATAGGCATTTTTCAAGAGATGCTGTGCCTGGGTTGATAATCATTGGTTTGGTCTCTGTGCTAGACTGGTTTCTGTTGCTTTGGCTCAAGAGATGGCCAAACGTCATCAGTAGCGAACTGTTAAAAACGGTTTGGGTAATTAAATCAAGATTGTCTCATGATAGGAAAATAACATCAAGAGAGACAATGTCATATGAAAAACTCGTAAATTCCATTGAATTTCTCTTTGGTAGCGCAACTTACACCTTTAACTGAAGCCTTCTCCTAGCCGTCACAAGATCTTAGGGAATACATGGTTGTGAGGGTATAAACAGGTGCTTTTCATACTAATGGCAAGTTCATATTGTAATAATTTTTGCCTAAATGTTGTGGATTGTGACGAGTCCTAGCGTGGGTCACCTTTGTTTCCAGTTGCGTTGAAGGGATTTTAGCGGTAGTGTCTTGTATCCCTTCCTTGGCTAGTTTTGGTTTACATGAGATACCGTACAGGCTTTCTTAGAGATAAAATGCTTTGCGGCGGTCTCTTCAATTCTCTAAGCATTATTTGCAGGGGGTTTTAGTTTAGAGTGTCGTTCTCAAAAACTACGTTCCCTTGCGCAATTTAAGCAAAGGTTTAGTGTTGTTCTCAAAAAGCCTTCCTTTGAAAAAGTTTATAGGAGAGCTAGGAGCGACATCATTCTCAGGTTTCTCACAAGACGTTATGTTATGGACTTTAATTTTTGGGGTTCTTATTTTGTAGTAGGCCCGGGTTATACATCTTTATTATTATCAAGAAATCTTTCTTGACTTGGGAATTCTTTCCCCTTTTTGTAGGATATGGGCGGTTCGTGACTACGTACAGTCTTATTTTCCTCAGTCTAGGAGCATGAGATTTTGCTCTGCCGTCTGCCGAACGGGTAATAAGTGTGTTTGTATATCAGGCAGGGTTTGCGGATGTTAAATCTGCCAGTTACACTTCTGATAATTTCTCATTTTAGAGTTTTCAGCACTTTAGGGGTCGTATATTCAATTTGAGTCTTTGTAGATTGGGGATGATGGGTCACTCGTTATGAGGTTTCATTCGTTTCACTTCATGTATTTGGTTCTTCACAAAATTTGTAATAAGCAGGTTCTGAGTCCCGCTTAATGGTCCAAGATTAGAGATTCAATCAGTGATTACCTACTAAGTCGGTATTTCAAAACGTAAGAGGACAGACAAGGGATGGGTGGGAACGTTTCCAGTGTCAAAACCCAATTTGAGTCTTAAAAACAATGAAACCAATCTTTGGAATATTGAGCCCACTCCCTCCATTGTTTTGCCGCTTATACATACGCTTGTGCTTGCTTCTTGGAACTGATTTCCATTTTCTCAAATGTCCCACCCTCCCAGGCCCAGATCAGCCTACGCCCCTTAAAAGGGCTGGCGAAGTGGTTATGTAAGCTTACTTTTTCACTCTTTTCTTCCATTTTCAAAAGTTGATCCGTATACAGTTTTGAGATTTAGCTGCCATTTTTTGTATCCGTGGTTCTTCGTTTCTGTGTAATTTAACGTTAATACAATTATTTAAATGTCAATCGGACGACTGTTTTTGTCTTGAAAACGATGACAAAATTTTACTTCTTTTGAATAAATAAAATCCGAATTAGTGAATGCTTTTTCGTAATGATGCACTTGCACAGAATTTTTTCCAATATTCTGAACGGTAAGTGGGTGTGGATGCGCTCGGTCGGGCAAAAGCTGCTATTTCGGACGAAAATAACCCTATTTTCTGGCAAACGTGCTTAAAAATTTTGTGCAAAAGTGTTCAGTGCCCCCTTCGTCCATGATACATCGGACCAACATTCTAAACACATTAAGTAAGATCACTTTACCAACTGTAACTTTATTGTTCATTTAATTTCTTTTTCAAGGAACCATAAATATTGAAAAAAAAATTCCTACATTCTTTTCCTTTTCATTTTGACTAAAGACATTGGCCTGGGACAACTACCGGTTCTGGAGGTCGACGGCAAAGAATTACCTCAAACAGAAGCAATTTTCCGATACCTGGCGAGAGAACATGGTAATTATTTGAACTGATATACACTGCTTAAACAGGGGACTGCCATTTTTATTGAAGTTCTCTGGTCCGATTACCACAGTCGAGTGGTAAAATTGCAAGAAAGAGGACACACACACTTAGCTGATGAAATAGTTTCACGGCGCTAACAATTGATACTCTGCATAGCAAGGGGGAGGGAGGGGGGTAATTTTCATTCAGATAGCGTTTTTATTTTTAATGATCTGCCTCATGCAAACATTGTGAACATCGATATAAAGGCAGGTTCATAATTAGAACTTTCCCCACTGCTGCTTCTTATGTTTGGAGTGTACAGAATGAATGCCATGCCCCTCCATAATTGCAAAGGACAGTTAATCGGAAAATGAGTTGAACGCACCCCATAACTAAGAATCAATTGCCAAGTAAAACGACTTGCTAATCACCACGCCCTACATTAACCAGGAAGTTCTGTTGCAATTTCCTGCATTAACTAACTACATCACTTATCACTGTCTATCATTTTGAAATAGGCTGTAGCACTTAAACAATCTTCAACGTTACAAATTTCCAGCCAGGACAATTCCAGATTTCCTAGTGAGTGGAGTTATCTGAGGTTTAATTTTCAAAAGTGCCGATCTGGGGGGGGGGGTCCGCAGTGGAAATATGCAAACAGAAGAAATGCAAGTAAGCCTCCAATAATTAGCCGACTTTGTACTTAATCTCATAATTTCAATAATGCTGGTCATTAAAATGCTTCCTTGTTCCAACGATACTGGTCCTAAATACTCCTCATTTCCTTATTTCAGATAAGCGTATACCTACTGCTTAATCGGCATTGTGCAAGACGCCTTAGTGAAGTTTATTTTTTAGTTTTAAAGAGCTCTGGTTTATTAGCTTTTACACAATTTTGACGATTTGAAGTGTGATTTGATGTTTTGTCGACTACTATAGCGAGAAAGTCAGATTTCCTTACTTTCATGTTACTACAGGCTTCGAGCCATCAAGTTCATGGGACCGTGCCTTAGTGGACGTTGTAAATGAGACAGTTGAAGACATTGGTCCAGGAATGATAAAAGTCTTCGAAGAAACAGATCAAGGAAAAAAGGTACAACCTTCCCGATCAATTTCGCATGATCTATTTTCTTATTTTTGCCCACCCCTGTCTCCCGCCGTGTCTATGTCCCTGCCACACTGCAACGGGCTCCCTTCATTTTTTCTAGTTAAAGACATACTAACAGGTGCGTGGTATTTTTCCCGTTTGTCAATTGTTTTGCAAGATGAATTTACTGGAAAGTAATGGCCCTCTTGTATTCGTTCTTATGCTCAAACTCACATTTTCTAAAGATTCAATAAGCTTTATGCTTCCTCAAAAGTTTTCCATTCTGTCTATGCATGACTGTGTTAAAGGTGTGTATAGTATACTGGGGGGGGGGGTTATCAAGCTCGCCCCAAGCATATTTCTCAGGGATGGGAAGCTGTTCGCCCTGAAAACTCCCTGATCAGCGAATGACATGATATTTTACTAAAAAATAAAGAGCAAGCGCACTGAAATGGACATATTTCATGTCTAGGTTGGACACTTTTTGCCTTAGAGGGAAGGGGTCTCCTCCCCAGACCATTGCCTTTCACGCCAATTCCCTAATGTGATATTGATGCAACATCAACCTACGTCAATGTAAAGTTTGATCGGGTTCTTCATGCTGCCAAAATCCGAAACTTTCGGTGTTGCTACCAAATTTACCAAACGTTGATTTAACTGCATAGGACAAACCACGACGTTTTGATTTTCGCCTTCCCCCTTACATATGGTAAATAGTGATTATACATTTGGAGGGCGATATTGTAGACCTAAGGGGGAAAGTGCCCTTGTCCAGCCTGCTTATTAACAGTCCTACAAGCGAGAGTACCATTTTTCTGATTGAGATAATTTTTAGTACCTTTAAAGTTCCATGTAAACACTTATTCTTCAGGAATAAAGAATCTTAAAAGCATTTCTGATTTTATCAGGCAGAAGTAGCCAAACATTTTGCTGAAGAATTTTGTCAACCACATTTGAATAACTTGGAAAAACTCTTGAAGCAAAACAACGGGGGGACAGGATGGTTTGTTGGTGATAAGGTGAGTGAAACATAAATATAGCTAAAGTCCTTGTGCATATGATGTCACAGAACAGAAAGCGCCCCCTCGAAAGAGATAATCGCGTAGCATTACAGCTTACACCAATACAAAATGCAGACAGCTTATTTGTGTTTACCGGTCTATAAGTGCGAAAGTCCACCAAGCGAACGTGCAAAGTTTCTGTTTAGTGATTCGTTGTTTTTCCCTTTAATATGACGTCATATGCATAAGATCTGTAGAAAACTATTAAAGATTACGTATCGTTTCAAGGGAGTTGCCAGATTTTGTGCGTCTTCACAGCTTTCTCTTTTCTTAATATGCTGAGTTGAGAGCCAATGGATAACGCCTACCGTGAGGTATAGCGTATGCTTAAGGATAAAATTTAGGGTAAATGAGATCCCTCTATATATTTTGAACCTGCTCTAAAATTGCAACAATTCAGAAAAGGAAAGCTGTCACGTCACGAACAGTACGGCATACCATCGTATTAAATTTCCGTTTCCCTGAAACGAAACACCATTTAAAGGGGGAATTTTGTGATTGCATTGCTTCAGCATGGGTGCATTCTGAACACACTTTGGTTATTTGCAAAATGACCCAATATTTCGGGTCAAGTTTTCGTCCAAATAAAGGCTTATTTGGGTTATTATTTGACCCAGGAATTTTTAGATTGTTCCCTTCTGATCCACATTTGTGTCTAAATTGAACCAACTTGTTCAGAGTGTACGGACAAAAGATATCAACTTTTATAATAAAACCCCTTCTTCTCATGGAAAACTCCAACAATAACTTGACTCTCCCAAAAAACTTCACTTTAAAAGTTACAAATATTGCTCATCATCTGAAATTTTGAAAGATTGATGGAACAATAAGTTATGTATGAGTTACAAAGCCTCCAATTTTTCATAGAAACCAATGTTCTTGAAATTAAATTAAGCCAGCTACCTTATTTTTTCATATTTTATCATTCTGATACTATAAATTATGGTTTTAAAGGTACAAACATTTACTGCAACACAATTAATAATATTTGCTTCGAAAATAAAACTCGTTGCAGTCATTCGAAGCTTGCAACCTAACCAAGGCTAATGTTATAAAGGGCTTATATTTTCTTTCAAACGTTCCATACAGGCAAAGTCGAAGGGTAGAAATAAAAAGATCATCCTTCATTATTTCTTGGTTGGACGATCAAAAAATATCAAAGAACTGCCGTCTCCTTATCATTGTACAAATATTTTATAACTGGGAAGCAAATAACAACAAAAAAATTATCCTGGAAATTAGACAGAATTTGCGTGATCTTCGTTAAATAAGATATTGCTAGCAAACTCTGCAAAAGGGAGGTATGAAATAAGGACCCTTCACACATGTAGGCGATATCTTTACAACGATAGCTTAATAGATAACTATTTAGAGTTATCTTGGACAGTTTGTAGCGTAAATAAAGGCACCCAGACAGAATCGCAACTTTGGTCAGGGTCAGGACCGGATTTCCTATTGGGCCAGATGGGCCTGGGCCCGGGCCCAGGGCTCCCAAATTCAGGGGCCCCCAAATTGGAGGAATGAAAATATAAAATGATGGGAAAAATTAAAGAGATAGTCTCAGATAGAGAGAGCGTGCCAGAGTGGGGGACAGTGGGGAAAAGCAATGAACAATTTTCCAATACATTATTAACCTGTTTCAAACGGAGCCAGTACAATACAGTATCTGCCGCATGGCATGAATGCATTGCAAATGTTACAATGACGCCATCATGATCACCATCAGTATCAGCCTCTCAGGATTAAAAAAAATACAAATTTCCATCAGCCTATCAACCGTCCTGATGAAATATCAGTGCTGAATTCTTATGCCAATTGGTCCGAGATTTAACCCCACCCTATTCTTTTATGACTAATTTTAGAAAAATCCTCCGATATCACACTTAGGTTTGCATCAACTTACTCAACATGACATCTGAGCAAGGTCTTAAAATTTAGGCATTTTTTCTGAAATAAAATCGTCCTAAACGCCTTATGGTTAGGTCCAGCTTATAGTTTCAGTTATTTTTGTTACGTTCATTACTGTTCGGTAACACAAAGCAATTAATTCCAACAACTAAAATGCACAAAATTGCAACTTTTTATTTTTTATTTCTGAAAAACTTCTCCCCAGACCACTACCCTGCATCAGAAGCCCCTACACAATACAACCCCCTCTTCTCAGGCAAATCCTGGAGTTGCCACTACGATTATACATCTAGCTTTTAGCTTAAAATTCTCGAACGTTTATGGTCTGTATATAAGCGCCCAACCCCTGAAGAGGTAGGTGTACGCGTATAGGTCAATCTACCCTATCAGTTCTATTCTCAAAGAACCATATGACTGTCCAAGGGACCCCACATAGGTCCGTGCCCACATTCGTAAATCCGGCCCTTGTCAGGGTGCCACGGTCGACAGGGAATTGGGATGTGAATTTGCATGATGCAGCCATGAAAGCATTCCAAACAAAGATGTTAAAAGGGTAACCAGGCCTTAGTGTCCCGAAATTAACAGTGTTGAACCGACACAAGTAGCTGATATTACCGATACCGATATTTTAGTCCTCGACAACCTCCGATACCGATCCGATGCCTATGTTTGGGAAAAAAGCAGTCTGCACACTAACCCTAGACCAAGGGGCACCACAGCTAAGTGCCGTTTCCTCTCGATGAGGTAAAATGTTGGAGCCTGGATTAAAAAATACTCGAATAGCGTACAATTTTCATGACATGTAGGACGCTAAATATCGGTTAGGTAATATCGGCAGTTAAGATAAATTTACTGATGCCATTACTGGACAAAAATGGGGAATATCTGCAGATACTGATATGGTGAATAACGATGATCGTTCCAACACTTTTTCTTAGCTCTGTGCCTCGTGGTCCCCCCTTAGAGCAGTAACGCCTCCGCACCAATTTAAAATAGTATATCCTGATATTTAAATTCATAAGTGGTTCCTATAAAAATGTTAAACTCATGCAGAATAAGTCCTTGGTTTACCAACTACGTATAGTAATTGTCTTCTGTAACATAATGAGATTTGCCTTTGGATAAATCATAGTAAAGTTTAAACGTTTACCTTAAGGGAAAGTTAGGACTGAAGCACACTTCCCCCCCCCCCCACAAATTTCGCT
This sequence comes from Holothuria glaberrima, assembly GCA_009936505.3. Lineage (NCBI taxonomy): Eukaryota > Metazoa > Echinodermata > Holothuroidea > Aspidochirotida > Holothuriidae > Holothuria > Holothuria glaberrima. Next base: position 482 of record WURT03155955.1, on the reverse strand, counting down.
GGGGCTGGGGACGCCAACCCCAGCGAAATTTGTGGGGCGGAAGTGTGCTTCAGTCCTAACTTTCCAAGGGAGAAAACCCCTTTTTTGTCTCTTCTGTAAGAAATGTCAAAAATTTTCAGTAATTTACCTTAACATTTGTCCAATGATGCACCAATTTGCATCTGGGGACCCTGAATTATCACAAATTTTTCCAAAGGGGAGGTAGGGCAGTAATTTACCTTCAGATTTGTCCAAAAATGATGCACCAAATTGCATCTGAGAGCCCTCAAATATCAAAACATTTTCCAAAGGGGGAGTGGGACACCATCCCCTTAGACCCCTCCCGAATACGGCGATACGAAACAAGGTTCAGCCCCCCAGTCTTGAACAGCTTCCTTTGCCTATGGTTTAGCTGATGTTAACAATTAAGCTTAAATTAAATAATGAAAAAACTGAGTTTTTAATAGCTGGTACAAAACAAAGTCTCCAAAAGCTTCCTTCAC
>WURT03155934.1:0-10848 GCA_009936505.3 Holothuria glaberrima | reverse complement strand
AATGCTGAACGCATAGTGTTCAAATGCTGAACGCATAGTGTTCAAATGCTGAACGCATAGTGTTCAAATCCTGAACGTCAGGTTCAGCTCCTGAAGCCGTATAGTGGCATGACGGGGGGATTAGCCTCATACGTTAAAATAATTAGGAATCTTTGCTGGGACTTAATTTTTTATCCAGAAATCTGCTAAAACCTTTGGGCTTCCGGTGGCTTCTCCCCCTGGGCCCACCAGGGCTTTGCCCCTGGACCCCACCAGAGGCCCTAAGGCGGGCCCCTGGACCCCACCCGCTAAAGCTCGCGCTTCGCGCTCGTTTTTCGCATCACCAGATCTGCCGGCAAGACATGATCTCTACACCCCCCCCCCAAGATTACACCTTCGCTACGCCCCTGTGCACTTCTTTCTTTGTATTTTACTTCTACTCTTAAATCTCTTATTGCAACATTCTGCGGCGGAATACCTTCCCCTCGTATAGTAATAAGCTTTTCATTCTTCAAAAGAAAGCAATTCGCATTATAAGTTTTTCTGATTATTCTGCCCATGCTGAACCCATTTTTAGACGATTTCATATCCTCCAAATACATGATGTTTTCTTGTATCAATTAGGCCTTTCTATGTTCAAGTATTTCCACGGACGACTGCCACGTATTTTTAATAACCGGTTTCAACCTAACAACACAGTGCATGATCATTTTACCAGGATATCTAGCCTAATCATTTCAACAACATTTCGTTGGATATGTGTAAAAGGTCGGTTGGAATCTATGGTGCTCAGTTCTGGAGTAATATTGACTCTGTAACTAAAAATAATTCTTCTTTCAATTGTTTTAAGATCCACTTGAAGAACTTTTTACTAAGTTGTTATTGTTAACTTATTATAAGGGACTTGGAAAGCTTTTTATATCGGCTGTTTTCCTCTTTATCTTCCTTTTTCTCTCTTCCACTCCCTTTCTCTTTATCCTTGTTACACCCTTTCTTTCTTTTATTTTGTAAAATGGGAAGTCGGCTTGGAATAAGCTTACTTAGCTTTTCGGACTATCCATGCTCCATGTTCATTGTATATCGTGTATGGTAGTCTACTTTGCATTTCTACTGTTTTGAATGGCTCTCTATATTTATTCATATTATTGTATAGTTGTGTACATGGTAGTGAAATAAACGAAACGAAACGAAAACTTACAGTTATGTAAAGTACAAACCCTTTCCACCTTTTCAAAAACTTAATAACTAGAATATATGGATTTATGTAAATGTCGGGAATTTCATCTCATTTCGCTAAACCTAGTTAATGTTCTCTTGTGTCTGTCGTGCGGTGCGGCTAGTGACTCTAGGAGGGAAGTACAATGAAATTTATGCCAGACAGGGCCCAACTGCCCTGAAGATTGACCTATTTAAGCTCAAAAAGTACAATTTCTTTGGTATAGGCTACGCAAAAAAATTTTTGGCCCTTCGCGCGCTTTGCAATTTCATAGCTTAGATTCCGGGAAAAACATCAAATCAGCGCGAACACTATGTATATACAAATTTTATGCAATATATGTCACGGTATAGTAGTAGCCTACACAGCTTTTCTTCAAATCCCCCAACCAACTTCTTCGAATTCATCGCGGTTGTCGGGGCTTCAGGTCTCTTCCCCGGGCCCGTCGAGCAAATCCTGGCGCCAACCCTTTTGTCTGGTATGTGTTACGTGTTAGCTGTATGTTTGTAACCTACATTGCGGAGTGCAGAACGTTCCCTAACGCAGTAATGGTCATACTTCAAAAAATAAAACCGGAAAATTTAGGTGCTTGCACCCCTGGAAAAAAGTCTAGCTACGCCACCAACGGGAACCCCAAAAAGTTTGCCACGCCGCCCGTGTGTCCCCCACCCAAATGAGATTTTTGGAATTGAAAATCTTAAAAAGGGAGAAAGCAGTCCCCCCAAGTTTATTTTCCAAAAATTGCTAAGTTCATGCTAACGGCGATTTTATTTCGCTCACACGTATTTTTCATTGTTTCGGTACACGACATTGAATGATTGAAGGTAAACCAAAGAGTTAGTGTATTCTGCGTGAAGTTCAAAAAATGTTCGATTAAAAGGAGCCATTCTTGGGTTAGGATAGCGGGGTGCACTAATTCAAATTGGAGGGTTAGGGCAGGAGGGCCATGTACCGTACGTACTGTCACTTTATCCGTCAATCAACTTGAAGGGCTGAAAATTGGTGCCCGAAATGTTTTCGAAACTACACATAGATACCCTTTTTTATTATACACAATGAAACAAAAGACTTCATAGTCCAAGAATGTTTCTCTGGACTCCACGCACGTATTTTTCGTAAAAAAACATTTCCCTGAATTGAAGGCAGTAAAGTAGCCGAAATGGGATTCAGGAGGTTTGTTAACAAACCCTTTCCTCTTTCACCAAAATAGAATCATCACTAAATTATTGACATTTCCAGCTATATATGATAAGTTCCAAACAGTCCGGAAGATAGCACTATTTCGCATCTAAGCAACCTTAAACTAACAAAATTTCGAAAAAGGTGAGGGGACACCCCTCGCCTAGCTTAGACCTCTCCACCAGGACGGCACATTTGTGTAGTGACAATTAAATAAAGAATCCCCCAAAGCAGTTTATACAATCGCAGTACGCATTAAATAGGTTAAATTTACATAGACTTTGGGGGTTAAACTGAGGTGGTATTACGACGTCATCTGCAGTGCCCGCCCCTGTTCGCCCGTAGACAGACGGAGGCACGGGTAGGCCCCCGTGCGGACCAATGTAAATTCCTATATGGAAAATCGACAGAAAATAAAAATTTAACTATGTGTAAACGATGTCCCCGGTATGACTCAAGGAGATTTTTGACCAAAATGATCCAAAAAGACATTTATTAATGAAAGTATTTTGTTTTCTGCGGGCTCGCGCTTTCGAATTCAGTTACATTTGCTTTAATACCCAGTTTTAGGTAAGTTGGCTATATAAAGGATAATATTATACAAAGGGCTGTTTCTTCATGTTGGCGTGATCCTGGAGAACTTCACAAAATTGAATCCATTAGAACAGGGTTGGGGAACCTTTTTTCCTCTAAAGGACAGGTTTGACAGTCGTAATCTACTCGAGGGCAGCATCCCCGCAGACGGCGAGGGCGTAACAAGCTTTCCTTGACGCAGGTCAAGGGGCCCCAAGTGTGTAGGCTACTTGTGGGGTATAGGGGGGGGGAAAGTTCAGGTAAGAAACTGAGGCAAGCCCAGTACGCAGAGTAATTTGTACAAACTTTCAGACATTGAATGTTCATCCACTTGCTTTATCGTTTAAAAGGCTTTATGCAACGCCACACAGATCAGAAGTATCACAATATTACCATTTGTCTTTTTATTGAATATGTATTATGTAATAATTATATACGACAAGTGCGAGCGAAGCGTACCGAACAAACTGCGTTGTGAAAACAATTTTTTTCACCTGAAATTTCTTTCAAAATTATCCACTATTCAACTTCCAATTCACTCTTCGAAGGAACAGGAGTTCTGATCCCCGGAACAAGCATGGTGCCCACTGAAAGTTTCGCACTGCAATACGTAGACCTATTCATTTGAAAGTTCACTTCCGGTCAACGCCATGTAGCCTATATCCCACGCAAAACTTCCCTTGCCAGCAGTAATGGATTACGCACCTGGTATAATTATGTCTAACGAAATTGCCGTTGGCACGTTACATTGTGCATGCTATATGGGCTTTTGTAATGTATTGCTATGGTAGTGTTATTTCGCTGCGTATTTTTTTTAAATATCCAGAAATGGTATAAGCCGGATAAAAGGTTATTACCAATTGCATTTGAAGTGATTCTGAATTAACATTTATGGATTAGCCAACCTCGCCGGTAGGATCAAGTGGTCTCGCGGGCCGCATGCGGCCGAAAGTTCCCTACCCCTAGTTTAGAAGTGATCTGTCCTGTCTTTCTCATCATTTGGGGCATCATCATGGTAAACGTATTTTGTAAGAAACGTATAATGTCCCAATGTCCAGAGGTGGTGGAAGAGGGCGCACCTCCTGCGACTGCGTCTCTCAGTGTCTTGCGGTTTTGCTCTTAACTCCATAAAGACAGACACTCATCACCCAATACATTGTGGTTAGTTGGAAGCAAAACACTCTTTTCTTTCCCATCTGGAGTGGTTGAAAAGTACAAAAATTGGTGATTTTTCAAAAGATAAACATTACTAAAATGTCTTCACAAACGAGAGTTTCAGCCTTCTTAAATTCGTGCCTACCTTCGTAGCCTTTAAGCTTTTCGTCATCCTTTTTTCATAAGGTACATATATATCATCAAACGCACCCACAGTCCAAACTAAGTAATAAACAAATGGTAAAAAAAATTAACATTTGTAGTCTCTTTGGCCTTGCACACTCAGTTTACCCAGGGAAATATAAGGGCCTCCCAACAGTGACCTCGATCCCTGGTATACCGTTTATGAAAATTATAGATATTGTAGAAATGCATCATTCTAATGACAAATTTGTAGATACTCCTAACTTTTCGGGAGTTTCGCATATGGTCATCACCGGTTGCTTCCCCCATGGTACTACTGAGATGCTTCCCAGGATCCACGAGGGACCCATCTTCAATGGATAGACTGGACCCTCATTCAAACGGGAAGGGAGGGGCTTCGCGTTCTGTCGGCGCTTACGGTTCTTTTGACCCTCTAGTGGTGTTGTGACTACCAAATGGTTCTTGATAGGAAAGAGATTCCCCACATCTGACTTAATGGGTGACCAGAGAAGCCTCGGAGAACTTTGACATTTGCAATAGCTGTTGATATTTGAGCAGGCGCGTAGCCAGGAATTCTGATATAGGGGTACCGGCACCGCATGGAAGGGGGGGGGCACCGAAGATTGTATTCAGTAATGCCACCACATGATTACAAGTCGCGGGACTACAGGGGATGGTGTCTCAAGCTTACCACAGATAGCGAGAAGGTATCGGCATGACGACCGTGTGCACATACGCGCGAAAATTTCACTCTTTCGATGGAAATGTACCCTCCTTTTCTCAATACAGAGCTAGACGTGGAAAGTCTTCACAAGTGAAGAGAACAAGGCTATGATCACGATGATGCTTTTTCAGCTCCGCAAGCGTGGGTGAAGAGTTGAGTACTTTGCGAACGGTGAGAGGACCAGGGACTGCCATTAGGCAGGCTTGTGGTAATCCAGTATGATTTTGTAAGCATCCAGAGGGAAATTCCCCAAACGTCTGAAGAATTAACAAAATGGAAACACGAGCACGGAGCTTTAAGCAGGACTTCCAACGACAGTGAGAGCACACCAATCTCTTCATAACCCCACAATTCAGATAGCCATTGTCGTATTTCTACTTTAAATGAAATTTTGCATGAACAGACAAAGAAAATTTTGAAAAAAAAAAATTGTGGTACGAGTAAGCTCCAAACCATATAGGCGTAGCCATCACATTACGAATGTTACTAAAGGTACTAGATTACGACATGAAAACCCCTTGGTGTCCGGCATTAAACTTTGAGAAATCACCTTGCTTTGACTAGAATAGTTCACTAGAATTTTTGTGCTAATAATGACCACGGGTGATGTAACTTAGCTTGTGAGAATTGCGCGGGAAGCGCGCCGAAATTTTGCAGGAAAATTATTTACCACGGTAAAACTTACATACTCAGCAAAGGGTGGTGAAAGGATAAGCCCGACGAACGGAACAAGCTTTCCTAAGGCACGCCAGAAGCAATTTGTTACTTAAGGATGCCGAACGCGAAATTTTGGGCGCGCTTCGAAATAGTTTGGGGTTAAATTGAAAATGTTTGGTTCTTATTTAGGAAAGTTAGCAAATTGAAGAATTTGACTCTCCTCGTCCTATAGACAGTTCCAATTCTCCCGACTAAGTTACTCCTGGCCCTTCCTAACTGTCTTGAGCCCATCCTTGTGCAGACGCAAACCAAGTTTATTGCTTGAGATCATATCCTGGTGGGCTTGCAAGGCCATAATATTTAATCAGAACATTCTCTGCGCATATTGTGTAACGTGAGCTACTCTGCACTTTTTGACCTTAATGTCAATTAAAGAGAATTCACCAATGACTAGACGCCGAGCGACTGGTCGCAGGGGATGCCCCTTTCACCATCCCTGGATATTGAGACACGTTACGTTTGCAACAAATTATTCTTATCATGACGTTGAGCCTGAATTAAGAATGTTCTAAATCTTAAGGGAAAGGGGAAAGAACTTCTCATGGATTCAATTTTTTGTGTTAATGGGAATCACGCGTACACGAAAGAACAATAGCCTAATTGTGGAACCATTACCTGTATAAAGCCAACATATCTGAAACGGGCCCGGTTCTAAAGCTATATATAACTGAAGATGAAAACGCGCGTAGCGCGCTCAATGTTTCGCAATTTTAGGACAAAAAAGTTACAGAAAAAATAAGTTCATTATAAAACGCCTTTGGGGATCATTTTTGGTCAAAATTGCCTGGTGTCATACCGAAGCCACCGTTAACTTGTACTAAAATTTTATCTTTTGATCGATTCTCCATATGGGGGCACAGTGGTTCGCACGGGGAGGGGGCACGGTCCCTCCGTGCTCGGTCTGGCTACGGGCCTGCACATCAGTCACACTGGCCTCAAATATGCATCAGTGACTAGAGACAATTTAGGCCCTATACTGGTTTAAGTATACTTAACATCCATTACACTGATAAACGGTGTGCTCTACAATTTTTGTTTTTTTCAAACGTCTTTACCTAGTCAACTGAAGCACTTCTTTAAGCCTCCTCTTAAACCTCTTTTGCATAGTATGATCCAGAGGCAATGGCCCTCTCCATGGTGAGTAAAATTATTCGTTGTTCTGATAACGGGTGTGCTCTAAAGGTATTCTGCTTTTACAAACTTCTATGTAGTGAACTTAATATACCACTAGTGGAGTGTTATGGACCCGGACCCTTTAAAGATCCATCAAGGAATTAGCTTAAAACATTGTCACGTGAAATTTGATGCTGTATTTTGAGGATTGCGTGTTGGGTGTGACGATAAATGACCGGAAAGGGTGGAGGTCCCCACTGCTTTTTGAAGTAGCTGTGGATACAAATAAACTCAAAGAAATCCTTTAAGTGTTTCCCATGGTTACAAATTTATGAAGAAAGCTGGTGCACGGTTAGCTTAGGGCTGTATCCGGGTCCACCTAAACCGATTTCGAGTCGATTGCAAGTTCCACTGGGCAGTACATCCTATGCCAATTCTGAGTCCAGTACTCTCCGATTTTGAGCCAGTTCCGATTCCAGTATTCCCAATTCCGGGCCAATTCCGACTATGTTCATTTGACAATGCAGAGTATCATATACAAATGATTTTTAGACTATTTCCAAAATCCAGCTAGTAACTGAAATTATTAACATTTATTTTAGAAGTCAATTTCAAATTGGCCCACCATATTTTTGAGTTAACATGTAAGGGACCATTCGTGTATTAAACTGTGCATCGATAAAAATACATTTACTATGTAACATCTGTAAACAAGTAACTTCATTTTTGTGGACACGGTTTCCAGGCACAGCCCAGTCTTGGCCAGGTCGGATTTCTGGTCCTTCCATTCCAGGCAAATTCTGAGTTCAGTCAAAACGGACTCCGGTTCCGAACTGAGTCCGAATCAAAAATCGGGTGTTACAGTCCTGGAGGAGCTCGCCGAAAAACGCATAACTTCTTCACAATAATACAACACCACAGTTTTCAATGCATTCTACTTTTATGTCAACAACCGAAATGCAAGCTAATTGGGACAAGGCAAAATTTTGGAGAATGCCGAAGTTCGGGACAACTATTCATGTGGATATATGCTTGGGTTATGACAAAGAATCACTGCCGACTTTTTTAACTTTGGGAGCACTAAATTTCACTGATATGAAGGGGGGGGGGGGATAAGAAATGGGATGAAAAGAATAAAAAACTACGGAAAGATATCATGGCTAGTATGACTTGATTTAGGTAAAATTAAGTGCATCAACATTCATTTGGCACCGAGGAACCATTTGCATACGGGTCATACAGGATGGGGCTGTGTTAGATTCCCATTTTGGACACATTTTCGACTGTTCGAGTAAACGTGCATTAAAATTTTGGGCGAAGGTATCCGGATATGAATTGCAAGTAATCTTGTACGCTTTTGAGAGAAACATGACTGTACAAAAGCGCGAAGAAAAATGTCCAATTTTTATAAATTATGAAAGATTATAAGAGGACATAGTCTGTTTGCATAAAGAAGGACTTCAGAAGAAATGGATACCTTACATTGCTGACTTCCTTACAAAGTGGCTTTTTAGATCACTGACAAGCAGCATGCAAAAGTTGGATATGGCCAAGGGGATACCTTGCTTCCAGATAGTATTTCACTGCAATGTGTGCTTCAGCTGGCTAAGTATGTTCCATTTCGGCAAGCTTAATGATCTTTTCTTAGTTTTAGATATTTAGAGATATTTGCAAAAGGTGATTTTTTAAGGAAACCTGTATTACAAGCATAAGGTCACGATGAAGAGGGGTCCGGTCATAAATTTTATGTATTTCTTTCCCACAGACTCAAGTCGATCTTATTACAACATAGGTTGTTAATTGGAACGTGCATTTGTGCACTAATAATAAAATCATCTCTTGTTTTCTGTAGGTTTCGCTGACGTCACAAGCGTCAGGCTGTGGTGAATAGCCAGAGTCCTCCCCACCTCCGACCCTCTTTTCGAGTGTGGCTGCAGACTGGGGTGCACTCTCGTTTGTCGAATGGGGACATTAAAGGGTGGTTCTGTGATCAGGACTGAGAGGGATGTAAACCTAAACTAATGGGAAAAAAGAAGCAAATCCATCCGGGTTCATTTGTATTTGTATAAGGTCCTTGATGAACCTAGACGCAGACTCCCGGCCAAGTCCTTCATTACACTAAAATTTAACACTAACACCACACAAAAGAAGTCTGCTTGTTTTTCAGTCACATCAGACCCTGAATTCATTTCATATGCCTCTAGTTACCTATTTCTATGCAGGGGCGGCGCCACGTGGGGCCAGGGAGGGCGACCACCTCCTATCATTTGCAAAAAAAAGGGGAAAAGAGAAGGAAAAGAAGAAGGGAAAAGAAGAAAAGGAGAAAACGAAAGAGAAGTAAGGAGGAAGCGAACAAGAAAGAAGAAGGGAAGAGGAGGGATGGGGTAGGCCTATATCTGATCCATTTAATTGACCCAGAGCTTCCAGGAGGCCCTAATCCGCTGTCTACCAGCCTTTAGACACCCTTTTATAATGCACAAATGAAGCAAGGAAAATTTTCGTAATAGTTCCCCGGTGATGGCAACCAGTTACCACCGACGACAAATGACTAAATATTGTTCTTATGTCAAATGCAATTCCATTTAAGTCACATGCAATTCCACTTAGAAGAAAAATGCGATTTTATTTCAGTGAAATTCAGCTCCACTTTGTGAAACAGGACTGGACGCAAGTGTAAAAGAACACAGCTCAGGAAAAATACTCTGACAAGTTAATGGATTTAGCTTAACCAAAATACAGTCTCACTTAAGTGAATTCAATTCTATTCAGGTGAAACTGAATTCCAAATAGGTTAATTGTATATTCCACTTTCAGTGAACTTGCCAGGTTAATTTTCCAATTAAAACTTGCCATATCAATATTCCCGCTTGTAGTCATGTTAAAAACCAAATATGGCATACATTTTTTCAGTAATTGCAGTATGGTCGAAAGGCAAGCCACCTTCACAGTTGTTACACCGACTATGATTGATTATTTTCTTTGCAGATGCTCACCATTTAAGAGAAAGAAATCGATTATCGATCATAGAAGCAGGTGACGTGCAGGCGGCGTGCAAATATAAAACTTGAAAGTATGAATAGAATTGATTTTACGGAGGTGTGAGGTCATTCTCTCCCGTGTTTGGGCTTATATATATATATATATATACATATAATATATATATATAATATATATATATATATATTAGGGTGGTAACAATTCCCCTTTTCCCATTATCCTGCAAAATATGTACCAAACAACACCCAAAAATGTTGCCGCCCAAGGGCTTAGTGCTACATTGTTTTTCTTTCATATTTTGAATTCGTTGAGTCACTGGGTAGTAACAACTTCCTCCACTTTGCCTGCCTAACAAAGACATACAAAGTTCGATTCAAGTTGAGAATTTTTTCTTCAATGGCTTAGTTTTTACCTTGCATTTGTCGCTGGGCAACCGATTTTAGAGGCAAGCCTATGCCAAGTTGGAGGAAAGCCGGATTACCCGGAGAAAAACCCACGTTCATCGAACGGGCTTCGAACCCATGCACATGTGAATCATTGGTGCACAGCAGCTGGAATAGACCACTCTGCCACCCACTCGACGACCCTATAGTATAAGGATAGGCCTTTGTATATATAACGCACCGAACGCCTGTAGTTTGAGTCGCAGTTAACAGCTCAGCTGTAACAAACAAACCCCCAACGTTTTCAATGTTTATCCACGATGACGTAGGCGTGAGGCTTTCACACATGTATGGAGCAAATGCTATCATTCTTTTAATTTGCTAGACTTCTCTCGGTAAGGATTGGATTCAACGAAAAAAGTACGTTGCCTTGTTTACAAGAGAAGTTGTTTTCCATCCACGTTACCACGTTACCCATTGGCTTAAAATTCGCAACGATATGAATATTCATATCAGATGACCGTTCTTATCTCTGATTGGCCCTCCATGTTTTCTTGGTAGGGAAGTGACTTTCTCCATGTTATGGGCCCTGACGTTAAGGCCTGTATACACGAGCAACATTTGTAAAACATTCTCAAAACACTTCACTTGCAACAAACCCAAAACAC
>WURT03155923.1:0-10848 GCA_009936505.3 Holothuria glaberrima | reverse complement strand
ATTCAATGAGACATTTTCCTTGCTTTACCTATTGATTTAACAGTTATGTTCAAAATGTCTCCAGAGGTGCTTGCAATATATATATGTATATCTATATAACACTAATTTCAGGCAGAACCGTGTTTCGATCTTGTTAGAAAATGAATGCAAGTCTGATTGTAAACCTGTTTTTGTACCATTACCCTCTTTCAACTCCCATCTCAACTAACAAATGCGATATGATGCACTAGCTCAACCAAAGGTAGCTAACAGATGTTTAGTATCCTCGCCGTTCTTCTATCGTGTATACAAAACCTAATTATGCCTGTTTCCCTTGGTGTATACAGATCTATGTTAATGAGATTCAAACACAAAACCGTCATCGCATCTTACTTAGGTCTCCTGTATAATATAAATTATGCATAGCCTATACTTCATCGAATCGGTGAACAATCTATGCGTTCACACCATGTAAACATACTCCACTGTGCGCTCTGTTGCTGCAAGAAATCCGCGAAAATGTCACACTGCGGAATAATTATATCAATCCTACGTCAAAGTGCCTCATACAGATCCCAAGTCGACTAAGCTCAAAGTTGCATCTATTTTATGGCTGCGAGCGTTTTAATTTGCGCTGGATTGGTAATGATATTTTATCAAGTTTTGATTCAATACTTCCAGCCATGGTGCACACTGCACAATGTTCTTTCCCCAGATGCTATAAAACAGCAAACTACCGTCAAATGATAGGATGATATTTCAGCGTTTTGTAAACACAAGTCTACGGTAGTGGCTATTCAGTTGTTGTGACATTTCATATACTGGTGTATAATTGCTATAATTTAGGATCACAATATTGTCAACATTCACTTATTCAATTAGAGATTGGTACAACCTGGACTGAAATTATTTTTGTTGTGTGAAGGGTGAGCTTATGTCACCATTTTGTTGGAACTTGCAGCAACTTCTATTTGTGATTTTCTTGAAAATTTCTTTTGTTTTTCTTAATTTTTGGTCTCTATATTCTTTCGACTTTGTATTGTTTGCCTATTAAAGGCGTTTTGCTCCTTGGATATAGGGTATGACAGTTACTAAAAATTTCATTTCATGTTATGTATTCAGATTATTCAAATTATATACGAAATGCAACAGATTTTAGAGAGAAAATTAGATGTAAATTTTTAAACTCACAACAAAACACTGCTCATCATTATGAAGGGTCGGTATAATTTATGCTTTTGGCAAGTTCAGTTTGGTCAGAAAACGTAAGAACTCCAGCAGCTAGTTCAGCGCACGCACATAGAAATCAAATGCTTGAGTTAAGTTTTGTTTTACATGTAAACAAATTAGCGGCAACTATTCTTATTAAACAGAGAAGTAGCGAGGTTCTTCGCCTCTTTACTATAGCTCGCTCCCGCGTTTGCAGGATTTTTCACCAGGAGTGTGACTTCAGTTTTGACAAACGCCGAGTGCAGTCACCTATGAGAGAGTATACTTTCCTGCCTTTTCCTTCAACCCGGGGTGGGGGGGGGGGCTGTAACAACCACTTTTGTAATAACAACCACTTTTGTAGTAGGTCACCACTTTTGTAATTGGTTCGACCACTTTTGTAACAAAGGTCACCATTTTTGTAATAAATTCACCCACTTATGAAATCAATTCACCACTTTTGTCATTTTTAAAGTCACCACTTTTGTAACGCTCACCGACCACTTTTGTAATAGAAATCTCTTTCAACCACTTTTGTAATCGTCAGTTAACCACTTTTGTAATTGCCTAGATCACCATTTTTAGATCATAGAAGGATGCTAAGTTATTGCGATACTCCTTGTCTACTCTATCTATTGTACTATACATCTATCTGTCTATCGATCTATGCTCTGTCAAATTGTGACGAAACTTGGTCACAATAACCATTTGGTGGTAGGTCATCAGCAGTAGTCCACAGTTCAAGGTCAAAGATCGCCCATGGGCCGTAAGTGCCTAATTTGTGAAAATACGCACAATACTTCTTCCCCCAAAAATCACATGATACAGTGTTGAGACTTGGTCTCCATGGTACGTTGATAGTGGTACATTTGGGGTATTCAGGATTTTGGAGATCAATGTCATACGTGGGCCCCGTTTTCTGAAATCCACAATACTTCCCTCGTACAGATTGCATGGCACAATAATGTGGATTTGTCGATAGTGTTCAGGATTTTTGGGTCCAAGACTATGCATGCCATAGGGCCCATTTCATGAAATAACATTTGAAATTATACATGTTGTTTTTTTGCTCATCTTCAATGGTAGAGTAATAGGGGTTTGTCATAGTGTTGTTATGGTTCTGTTTCTTTCTGAGTGTTCAGGAATTTTGTGTCAAAATTGGGTCATTTCGGGGCTTATTTGGGTCATTTTATGTAAAGAAATTAGGTCTCCCTTGTAAATGTCTCCTGAAGGCATCCACGCATTACCATCCAATTTCAATCCCAGATGCACTGTCAAGTTACTTAAAACACTTGATGGACACGGGCCCGTAGCCACGGGGGGGGGGGGGATTTACTGTTTACAAATTACCAGGTGAAAGACTGGCTTTCTGAGTGACATGTAGGTTTGTTTGGCATTTGAATGTGTCTCGAATGCAGGTTTTGCCATGGAAATCTTATATAACGAAAAATTTCGGCGCGCTACGTCCGCATGCCATAATAATAAATGGTACCAGTACTATTCTGATCACAACATTTTCAAAAGACAGAGCCAACCATCTGTAGGGGCCTTGAATCAGTATGGTATCTTTCAACCTAATTTGTAGCATGATGTGGAAGGTTGGAACTTGAATGTTCGTATTTGTCGTAATATATTTTTCAGAAATTTTTACCGAACGATTCGTGGCGCAGCCATTATCGGTATATATGATTACTGTTAATACACTTACGACGAAACAGCACTCTGAAACGCGCTTGTTAGTCCTTCACCTCTTTTGCTATACCTTTCAGGGAGGTCTAATATCACCTTCCTGCACCTCTCCCTCCCGCACCCCTCCCTCCCGCCCATTCCCCATTGCTGGAAGCTGTTCGTCTGGATTTTCGTTCAAAATTAGTAAAAATGCGATAGGTGTAAAGTGCTCGGCATCATACTCTTTATTATCATTTGTATGTCAGGTAATAAGCATTCAGTGGCGTATTCAGGGGGGCCATTGGGCCATGGGCCTCCCTTACTGATGCCATTTTTAGTAGCTAATATACGTAAAAAATTTTAAACAGAAAATTTTACTACAAAAGTATCATATGTGGCACCAGATTGCATGTAAGGACACCTAATTTTTCAAAAATTTTTTAGGGGGAGGGGTACCCCTCCCCTTAGACCCTCCTCCAGACCGGCAATCACACGACGTACTACATGGTAACCCGTTAGAAAAAATCCTGGCTACACCAATATAAGCATTATGTCATTGCCCCCCCCCATTTTATAGATTTTATAGAATTGATTCAGAGCTTCCGGGGACCCCTGTACAGGTATCTGCCAGCCTTAGATGCCCTTTTATGCAAAATAAAGCCAAGGGGAATTTGGGTAATAGTCAAAGAATGTTTCTGTGGACTCCACGCACGTATTTTGGCGTAAAAAGCTATCCCGAACAGAAGGCAGTACAGTAGCCAAAAAGAGGGGGGCTCCAGGAGATTTGTTGACAACGTATTTTTCTCTTAGACAGCATAGTCTCCTCTTTCACCTAACCAAAACTTAGAATTCACTAAATTATGGACATTTCCCAGTCATGTTCAGCTCTGAAAATATCCCAAAGATAGTACCATGTTGCATATAATCAACCAAAATATCAACCATAATATAATTAACAAAAATTTCTCAAATGGGAGGGAACACCCCCTCCCCTTACACCCCTCCCCCAGTTCGGCACCTTTATGTAGTGACAAAGGAAGGATCCCAACTGCTGTACAAAAACGCAGGGCACATAAAAAGGACCGGTGCAATTTACGCAAACATGGGAGTTAAACTGAGGTAAAATTACGACATCAGCGATGGTGCCCCCCCCCATCACCAAAGTCTGGCGGCGCCACAGATAATTAATAATTAATAAATAATGAGACAATTTTATCCCCCCTCAATCACAACACTTGCCCCCTAAAAATGTAAAGTTAGCTACGGGCCCGGATCAGGGCTTGATTTACAACGGGGCCAACCGGGGCCTAAGCACCGGGCCCCCACATTTAGGGGCCCCCCACATTTGGGTGTCAAAAAAAATAGAGGCATGAGATGCTTTACCGTCCGTCCGTCGATGGTCAACATGTAAAATACGGACCTTTGTTCGGAACTCCACATTGAACAAAAGTTATCTTTCCATAAATACATGGGCCTATAAAAATGCATGGTCTTTATTTTACGGCATTTGCGTAACTTGTCACACACTGACCCCACAGACTCCATGAATTCAGTGTTTACAAAATTTATGTGAATTCTGTCAGTTTTGCTCAAAACAAACTACTGGCATTCAGATATTTGGATGACGTTCTAGTTATCAACCACCGATCATGTGATAATCTCCCTTATCATGATAGGCTCAAATGTCTGGGATTACTTCTCTTGAGTTAGGAAGGATTAGGGGGGATATGCTGCAGGTTTTCAAATTCCTTTCTGGTATGAATTATCTGTCTAATTGTAACTTAGAGGTTTGTGCTAATTCCCGTGGTCGTGGTCTTTGTATGAAGCTAGTGAAGCATTTCTCTAGGCTTGACATCAGAAAGTTCAGCTTCTCCCATACAGTCGTCAATGAAAGGAACAGTCTGCCTGAGTGGATCGGTAATTCCTCTTCAGTCAATTGGTTCAAAATAAACATTAACAAGTTTTCTTGTGACTGTGGCAGAATCTGATTGTAGTACGTGGGTTGTTGTACCGGTTTTTGGTTTGTTTTGCGTTTTGTTTTGGGTCTGATTTTTCACAGGGCATCTTATGGGGCTTTGCCCTCCTTTGCCCTTAAACTTGCTATGTTATGCCCATGCACTTCACTGTGACCAATCGATGAAGTCTTCAGCCCTGTTTCCATAATCATCGAACAATCGGTAAATATGACTGGCTCATTTAAAGTTTCATGTAGCCTAGGTAAAATTTTAAGTCACCGTTCAATCCGATGAATTAAAATGACATGAACTGTCACGTGTACATTATGCAAATCGAATTCCAATAGGCTAGAACATTTACACTAGATCTGGTTTATTCCATCCCTTGTGTTTGTGTGATAAATTATGTAGTAGGCTACTAACAGTAAATTACAACAGACACTTCATTAATGTTGGGGACGTATCTAAGTTTGGAACTACCTTCCAGGATTACGGGATCTCTTTTCCCATCAACCTCCATTGGCGTAGCTAGAGGGGCCACGCCCCCAATCGAATTCTAAAAAATATATTATTTATAATTTTTGTAATGGAACAAAAGAATTGACTTCAAATAATGCTAAATGTTGCACCAGATTGTATCTGAGGGTACTTAAATATTCAACCCCCTCCCCTAACACCCTCCCCAAGGCCGGCGATCAGGCCCTGCAGTTAGCCTCCCCCCAAACAAAAATCCTGGTTACGCCAGTGTCAATCTCAGCATCCTTGCTATGGAACCCAACGTGCTCAAAAACATCGACGTCAAAATGACATCATCGCGGGCAGTTTTTCAAAGTTAAAGCAAGAAGAAAGCCCATTCCATGATGGGCTCAACTAAATCCGAAGTAAATGTATTTCCCACATTAGATACATGGGAGAAGAAAGTTTACGTTAATGTGTTTCTCATATGGAAAACGGAATATTGATTCCTGGAGGGGCATTATAAAAAACAACGTAAACAAAGTAAAAAATTACACATAAATTGCCACAAAATAGTTAATTTTCAGAACATGAGATTTCAAAACTGAAAATTTTGGATGCAACTTGCAAGGCCTGGGAAGTGCAATTTCCAGCGATCTAGGAAGCATTTTCTGAGAAAATTTTGCTACCCGCCAACCTATGGTGGCGCTCCACTTAGATAGTGGGCCTAATCGTGAAAGGGCCCCCAAATTATTCTGGCCCCGGCCCCCCACAAGCCAAATCCGGCCCGGGCCCGGATGGACAACAGTTATGCCACTCTTTGCAACATTAGAAAAACTTTGCATCTACAGTGATGTATTGATATTTTGTAGTCCTCTGTGGATATTGTAGCAATGGAACTGAAGGCAATATTTTTGAAGAGATATGTTGTAGTTCTCTTGATTCCAAGTACTGTTCTATAAAACACCATTTAAAAAATCTTTTTAGTGTCTGTGTAGTCTTCAAGTTGTGCCAATTTCTAAATTGGAAATAAGGAGACTTTGAGCAAGTCTATGCTGTCATGCGTGCTGCATTTCTCATGTAATTCATTGTTTTACTATCATTGTTTACACTACACGACAACTGTTGTTTTAAATTGCTATGTTAAAATATAAAATATAAGAGTAGAGCTAACACTTTCAAAAACATTGACTCAAAAAAGTTGTTCTTTAATTGAAAATTAATTAAAACCGAACATGAAATATTCCTAAAACTCTCCTTTTTCAAACAACAGGACATGTGCAACATCATTCTCAAAATGCGACAGGGTCAACCTGGTAGTGATAGCAAACATATATTTCGAGGATCCGAAGACACGAGAGAAGGACATCTGTCCTTCCCGGGGTTTTTTTTTTCTTTTTTTCGAGAGAGGGGGGTAGTTGTAAGTCGCATACTTCCGAGATTTCCCCAGTGTATTAATCTTACTACCAAGGCGCGAAAAACAGGAATATGACAAAACGAAGCGATTCCTTTTGACAATGAATGACCACAATCTGGAGCGGTGGTTGTCATTTGGAAATTTCTGGATCGGCCTCGTAAAAAGTTATATCTGACTTTATCTGGCCATAAAAAAGTTTATATCCGTATTCTGGATAACTGGAGCCTGGAGCCTGGTATCAAGTTATAACTGTCTTCATCTGGCCAGATAAAGTCTTTATGTTGCCAGGTTTAATTCCAATTATGGCTTTTCAGTAAGGCAGACGGGGGGAGGGCAGTTTCCGCCAGGGTGGACGATGGGCTAAAGCCGTTGTGAATCAGAAATAAAAATAAGGTCGCGCTTCATCTCATCAAATGCCTACCAAATTTCATCATACAAGCCAATTTTGATGACAGCGGTGACACACGTCACTAAAACCTGACCTGCCAAATCGCCGATCTCACACAATGTATACATCGAATGTCCTTCCATTGTCTTTCGCTTACAACATATTATCCTTTTCCAATGGGAAGGGGATGCTGCGTCGGGGGAGGGGTCCGTTGTGGTAATAAGCGGAGCATTTGTGTAAACGAAATATGAAAACAGATAAATTATGTAGCTATAGTATAAGCGACGCCAGAAACCCGACGACAGTACATTTAGATACATGTCACATCTGTTTGGTCCATGTTGGTTGTGTCTCATTATTAATCAAATATGGACTTACTAATTAATATAACTATTATTATTATCATCTCTTATAAGTTTATTAGTACGATTGTTACGTATCCTCACGGATCTTCACGCACGTTTGTTTCAGAGTTGGTACATCGGGGAATTGGAACAGAGTGTCTAGTCTGTTGTTATGGCATACTAGCGAGGGGGTGTATACTTCTTATTGTTTCTGATCTATTTTTTTTTGGATCCGCGAAATTTGTGATGTAATTGGATAGACTGGTAACTAAAGCTGATACCAAGTAGAATCGTGGAGGCATTCTGAAAGCACAGTAGTATATGATGACACCGTGAGTCAGTTACTAGACAAGCCGGACATTTACTGCGCTGTATTTAAACAACTCCAGGGACGTAGCCAGAGGGGGAGCAGTGGGAGCGACTGCTCCCCCCTGTCAGCGTCGAAAAAATGTTAAAACTGTTATGTTTTTGCAGGGTATTTTGTTAGTGCTCTTTTTGTCTTTAACTCTCGTCAGCTCTGTTAAATCCATCATAATCCAGGGATGAAGCGGGGGAGCAATAAATAGGGGGGGGGGGAAGAAATAAATACTCCCAACGTTTTCTAATCCTATCCAGATATTATCTGACTACTCGAATCAGTAACGATCAGGTCCAACTACATCCCACTTTGAAGGAGCTCGGCGAGTTTTTTCTCTTATCAATTTATCAATTTCTCCCAAATCTCTCTGCTGTGGTTGGTCCTAAGTACTTTGTAAACATGGGTTCCCTCAACTTACCCAGATGTTAACATTAGTCTTCCTTAGTCAGGGAATTTCAAAGACAGCACAGCCTATATCTCTGATCAAAGTTCAAAAATACAATATTTTGATCATGGATTTAATAATTGGCCGAGTTAGGCTCTAGCCTACGTAGGTCCACATTAACTTTGTGTGGAAGTCATTGACTGTTTTCGGTCTACTTTTGGGCTAAAAAATCCAAGAAGCTCCAAGACTGCAAGAAGCGGGGAGAATTTCGAAGTGGGGCTGAATATATTCTTGCTTAGAACACTCGAGAAGTGCCGTTTCCGGCCATCTGAGGGGTTTGTAAAGCCAAAAATTTTCTTGTACGCTCCGCGCCAACTAATGGTGGCGCTCCGCTTAGATAGTCCTGCCGCGCATGACGAACCCCCTCCAGATAAAAGCTGGCTGATATGATAATGATGAAACTGGCAAAACATTGCACCAGATTGTATGTAGAGACCTTTAATTGTTCAAAAATTTCTTACAGGGAAGGGGTGTCCCCCTCCCCCATATCAGTCTCAAATGTGCTCTCCCTTGCAAATTCCTGGCTACAACTCTGACCGACTCCAGAAACCGACCGACTCCAGATGCACTGAGTTTACTTTCAGTTTAACTGTGATCTCAGAATATATGAATGACGACCATTTTGAAAATATGGACGCAATATTGTTGTCACATGAGCAACATATGTTGAAACTTTAATAAGGGGTCTAGAATCCAGTCCAAAATATTACGTTTGTACAGCTAAAGCAACAGATTACACACAGATATTAACCAAGATACAGGTGAAGCAACAAGCAGCGGCGTCCCTTTTAAAATGGCCGCCATTGCTCTCACTGGGCAAATCTGCGAAGTCCTTATAACCACATGTTTCCCTTAGGTCATACTCTGTGTGCCAAATTTCATGCTTGTATCATAAAAAGGACAATTCTCCAAAAAATAGGGCCCTTATCTACTGTACTATAATTACAGAAGTGGTTGACTGGCGATTACAAAACTGGTTGAAGAATTTTTTATTACAGAAGTGGTCAGTGAGCATTACAAAAGTGGTGACTTCAAAAATTACAAAAGTGGGTGAATTTATTACATAAGTGGTGACCTTTATTACAAAAGTGGTCGAACCAATTACAAAAGTTGTTGTTACTACAAAAGTGGTTGTTATAACAAAAGTGGTTGATACAGGGGGCAAAGCCTCCGCCCGACTGGAATCCTTTTGCCTTAATTTCATTCTTCCCGACTTCATTTAAAACGTGGGCACGATCACTGATTCCGAATACTACAGTAACTTCAATATAGACACTTACTAACCAGAGACAATGTGAATTTTAATCGTAAGACAATAATGTACAGATAAGGAGAGAATTCCCAATTTAATTAATTCTACGTTATATGATAATGAATGCAAAATTTATCTCACGTGAAATGTCCATCAACTTGACAATTTTTTAAAAACAAATTAAACATCCTTCATTGTAACAGATTTCCAGACTAATTTTGTTGATTCAAGGTAAAGGTTCACCTATGAGTTTACTCTAAAACTGACTTTTTTGGATTTTAAAAAGAACCGGTTATTTTAAACGTTTCAATGTCCTCTTTCCTTTCCATGTACGTCAACCAAACCACCTGCACAACCACCCACGCAGACTATTTATCATAACTGACGCTTCCTTTTATTGTAACTGACACTTCGTTTTATTATGATGGATATATCGAATTCTTAAGAAAAGAAAGCAGCCTCATATACAGCCGGTATCCGAAGAATAAGTATGTCCTACAATACACATTCTTTGTTTACGGATGAGCCTAGAATTAATAAAATGTTAAACGCTAGATTTCCTGTCCAGCTGTCGGGCGTGGCGTTCAGACTTCTCAGTGCACGTACAGTTTATGTTTTATTAAAATAAAATCATTTTAGAAACGTGTACCTTTCCTCTACTCAGCTGACTCATGGGAAATCTTGTAATTGTTCACGACACGATTTTGTACATAAGCTCCCTTTTAAGAAAAATACACTGGAGGGTGACGTGTTCAAACTACATCGTCACTGCAAGGCCGGGGATTGTCCTAAAATACTGCTATAAATTTGATACTTGTATACATTGGACTAAATTCTGGTAATCAAGAAGAGTTGTTTATACTACTTCTGATATCACAAAATCACATATGTTCTTTTTTTGTTCTCGGTCCTTTTTCTTTTAATTCATTTCCATGCGGAACGTTCAATGTTTAACTATAAACAAAATTAAGTGGTCCGATAATATACCTTTGTACTAGTTCATCGAAACTCGGCAAGTCGTTATAGCCTCCGATGAATATGTATTTAGGTAATGAGAATATGAGCAGATCAACTAGTTTCTCTACTTTACAAACACAAATTTGAGTAGATAGTAAGGAAGATTTAACTTTATTTACATGTGTATTGTGAGCATTAATTTGTATCATGAATAACGAAATTACCCTTATCACGTTACATTGACTAGGCACTTCCAGAAAAGTACCGTGACTCTCCGCTGTGCATATCACCCGTTTTATAACCCGAGGAAGCTACTAAAGTGAAGGATTTTCACCGTATTTGAACTGTACTTGAAACCGAACTTGAACCGTATTTGAAACCGTATTTGAACTTTACGTCAGAGCCGTCGCAACGGGGGGG
>WURT03155901.1:0-10848 GCA_009936505.3 Holothuria glaberrima | reverse complement strand
ATTTACACAGAGTGGCAAATTGTTGGTTCCCTCCGACCAGAGATGGAGAAGATTCTAACTAAAACTCAAAAAAATCGAATCGTAATCCGATCCGAAATCGCTTTAGTGTGACCCGCGCTTTACTCGATTGTTGCGAACTTGGGCAAGTTCAAATCTTAATAGTACAAATCGAACAACATGACCATACAACGTGTCAATTGTAAGTGTAACGAAACCTTACTGACGAGGAATTCAAATCGACCACCTGTGGATTTCATGAAACATAAACCAAGGGACAATCGACGAAGTGATTTCAGCGTTTAATTCTTACGCCTTTTAGTGATATTCTGAGGCAATTTGAGGTATCGCTTCTCGGTCCTTTTGGCTAAGATCACACGAAGATGTTCTTCGTTTCAGCTATATTCTAGAACAGCTATATAAACGCATGGCAGGCATTGATGTTAATGAAAGAGGGCTGAGATGAACTTAGTTATGTTCATTCTCGCGTCCCTTCGGATTTTAATTTGGGATTAGTTTAAGGTTGCCGTCTACGGTAGAATGTAGCCAGCAGCTCTTATCAAGTGTGTTGAATAAGTTTGGCGTAGATAAGCTGATAAGTGGTAGGACTAATAAGACCGTCAAAAACACTATGGATTTTGCGAAAAGCCAGGGTTACATACATGCACGTCTTGTACCACGATGAAGTGTTTTACCGAATGCTGTGTGTGTAAGCATTTTGAAGCTAACAATTAATAGCCGACCAAATACTAATTTGAATATCATCTTATAGGTCGCAAACTTCCATTGTTTGTCTGAGTGTGATAGTTGACTCTCACAAGAAACATAAATGTTAAGCACAATAAATATAGACTAGGCTACCTGTGAATATCCGCAGTTAACGAAGGAAGGCATATGTACCGGAAGTAAAAACCATTTGACATCCCCAAGAATACCTCGTACAAGTAAGGATGTAGGAGGCGGTGGTCTACGGGAGACTGGGGGAAGAGGAGAGGCTTTACCCTAAAAATTGTTCCTCTCTCATCAAAATGTGGATCCTTCCCTGAAAAGTTGTGGAAATCCAAGCAGCAATATCCTTACACATAAAACAGCGACACTATGCGGCTATAGCATAGTATAACATCTTCAATGACGATATCTATAACCAGTACGCCCCTCGATATTTACTTCAATATCCGCTTCATTCGTCAGGCCAGTCGTTTCGCCTCTTCGAACTAAAAACACTCGTGCTAAAATCATTCTTCTTACGAATTAATTTGCCACTTTCACAGTATGTACACTCTAAAAGCGCCTGCGCCTAGAGAACTGAACATAGGCGTAGGAAAAGAGGGGGCAGAGGGGCCGACCGCCCCCACTCTCGATGGTGGGGGCGAAAGCCTTGTTTCGCCCCCCCCCCCACTTCGGAGACACGCTGCCAAAATATGGCATTGAATAGGATGAAATTACTTCAAAGTTTGTCAAACATTGCACCATCTTGCATCTAGGGCACTTGAAATAGCCAAAAAATTTCCAAGGAGACGAAATTATTTCAAAGTTTGTCAAAACTGGCATCATTTTGCATCTAGGGCACTGTAAATAGTCAAAAATTTTCCAAATGGGAGGGGGACACCCCCTCCCCTAAGAACCCTCCCCTAGGACATTGGTCACTAACATCCACTTCCGCCCCCCCTTTCAAACAGCTTCCTACGCTGAACCAACATTTTGGGTTAAATATTAACCCGACGTGGGTCAATTGAAGCCTTATTTTGGTCATTATTTGACCCAATAAATTTGGTCGGTTCCCTCCTAACCCAATTTTGGGTCAAACTGACCCAAGTGTTTTTGCAGTGTATCACAGCTGACATGTAGATGGTGCATTTTGCACTTAGGCTTTTATGCAGCATATTCAATTTTGAAGATCAAGTTTCTACCCGGTTTGTACCCAGTTTGCGTCAAGATTTAACGACAGAGGCCAGTCTTCCTGCAGGAGGGGAGGGGAAGTTGCTGCCCCCTGTCGGAGAGTTTGGCATTTTCCGGGCCCGAGGTCCAAACGGATAACTGTAATGCCATAATCGCCACTCTAAAGCACAGTTCCCTGTCAAAGCGCATATTCTGTTCAATACATATGATGAATGTGTCAAGTTTAGGGCTGATACTGTATTTTTCGGGGAGCTGACCGCCCTCGGAGAGAACAACTTTATCGTGGACAATTTAGCTCGCCGATGAATTGAAAAATTCCCCGACCGGGCAGTAATTCCCAAAGGAGGCTCTGTCCCCCAGCCCTCACCCTGGCGTCACCGCTAGCCTACTCTATGTGTGTAAGTGAAGTCCTCATATAAAACGTACAATATAACAAAGAACGATTCCATCTGATCATGAGTCTACCATCAGGCTAAAACATGAGTGTTAGGCACATTGTCAATGACACATGAGCTGCAAGTTTCACAATTCTGAGTAGCCAACTTATTGCCTAGCCTGTATCCTTATTGCTTAGCCTGTGATTCGGCGATATGTAAGTGAATACTTGCACACTCTTCAAGTTGACTGAATGTCTGACCTACTATGAACTTAAACAGTCCACAGCAGCCATAATGCACTGGAGAATATTTTGATAGTATAATATGTCACATCTCTGTTGATACCATACTTATCCCAATAGAAATGCAAACTAAACTCGCTTGTTTGCCTACTCCTTACTAAAAAACGTATCCTTACATTTCATGCAAGACTGAGGATCTCAATTCGCCCAACTTATTTGTAAATATTGGTAGTTTCCAGGGGATATCATTTCACATAACTGAAAGCTTGCCATATTTTACTCATAACTTAGGTTTGTATTCTCTCGTGATCGCAGCTCACCAAGACAATTAACAGCTTCTCGCCAGAGTGAAGAAATCCCAGTTGGCAACAAGAAATTCTCATAAAAGCAACATTTTTCAAAAAATCTGTTTGTCACAGATGTATAATATTCTTTCAATTCATCATCCTTCCTTCAGCTAATTACTGCTTCCATAGCAGTTCATGTTCCATGTAAACAGTAAAAAGAAATGACACACTGACATTGAAAATTAGCGGAAATTTTATTTTTTGACAAAAAATGGTTTAGTATTATACAAGCTTTCATCTTCTTCTTACTTGACTCTTCTCTGCATTGTCTTACATCTATGTATAGCCTAAATCTAACAGCCATTTAATACTGCGGGTAAACGCTCTCAGACTTTTCCACGTGGCAAGCATAAGCCCAGCTATACACGCGAAGAGCTCATTGAAATGAACGGGTATTTTTGTAATTTATGCGAGTCTATACATCTACTAGACCTTGCTAAGTAATAACCAGATAGAATTATTAGGCAGGTTGCTGTGCATATGTGAGATTGGATTTCATTTTCGTATTTTCGACAAAAATCAATCAAAAATTATAGCAACTGGCGAATACCCATCGTGCTATATGTACGCAAATAAAACGTCACAGATTTGTCAGATGTCAAATTTTATGTTGCTTTATATCAAGTGTTTGTCATGTAACGTAATGAACGGTAATTTTAGAAAGTCTTTAGTCTCGCAAAATCCTTTTCTTAATTTAGAACCACGATATAATCTTTACTGGTCCAAGCACTTTAGATCCCGGTAATGGTGTATCTTACATGGAAGTTAATGCCGGGAGAAGATATATTTACATTCAGCTACGTGACACTATTTGTGATCACTTCCCCCCCCCCACCACCGTAGCATATGTATTTTCGTTTAGTTACGTAAGACTATTTTCGGTCACAAGGCGCCCCTACTTAAAAAAAAAAAACTATAGCACCTTTAACGGTGCAGAATCTCAAATCTGTCGAATTTCAATGCAAGCCAACATTTGTTCTAGAAAAAATATCTTTAATGGCATTTTGGTACATTTGTCTTTTCATGAACTCCAGCAAACATGGAACCCGGGCCCGTAACAGAAGGATTCGGTTTTGAGACCATACTAAAAGCCAGCTTGCTTAGTACTTCTGTACAAGTAATTGTGAACGAGGGCGATTTAGTTTTTCTTTTCTGAGGGACTCTGAGAGACTTTTGAAAATTTGGAAACTTTAAATGGTCATTTTCATCAAAATTTCTGACACCAAATATTACGTACATATACATCTTTGAATCAGTGAAACTCAACTTTGAATGATCCCAATGACCACACAGTATTTCCATAACTTTTGGCGTAGAACATTGAAAACTTCAACAAGTTTCATGTATATATCCAACAATCCACAGATTTGGCCTCAAATGATCCCAATGATATCAAACTGACCTTCAACATTTCTGAAATGTAATGTTGTCCTAAACTTCCAAGATTCATGTAAATTAGACAAAAATTGGAAATTGGACCCCTAGTGACACCTAACATTCTAAAAATGGACATTTTTGGAGCCAAGTTTTCCTAGTCTGGCTGCAATTCCTAATTTTGATTACAAAGTTATTATAAACCAATGATTTTGAACTCAAGTAACACCTGATGACCTCCAAAGACCTTCATAGCCGTTGGCAGCAAATGGTGATTACACACACCAAGTTTGGATTCTATCCGACTTTCGGTAACAAAGAAAGTTTTAAATCAAAGATTCTCCTTTTGACTTCTAATGACCTTGTATCCAAAATCTGTATTCAGGGCCATCGCGACCGGGGGTGTGGGGGTGTTGGGGTGTCTCACCCCCTAAAGTTCGTCAGAGCGAAGGTAGTAGGAAAATTTGAAATACCAGTTGGAATTTCTGATTCCTCAGTCTAGCATATTTTTCCGACTAAGCCTATGTCAACTTTGTATCTATTTTCCAACTAGATCAAGTGAGAATAATACCAAACATTATTTTCTTCACGTAAAATCGAATTAAAACTTTCCTTTGACATCTTAGTTAATGAAAAATTTCGGCGCGCTTCGCGCGCATGCGTCACGGTTTGCACTTCATCTCTTTACCACCAACAAGGTAATTATACATGGAACTATTCTAATCACAACACTTTCCGAAAAACAGAGATACATGTCCAAACATCTGTAGGGCCTCGCATCCAACATGGGATTATTCTAATCTAATTTGTAGCATACTGTGGAAGGTTGAAAGTACGTATTTGACGCTGTACATTTTTCAGAAAGAAAAATGCCGATCGCTTCGCGCGCAGCCATTATCAGTATAGATGGTGATTTATACACTTACTACCAAAAAGCATTCTGAAATGCGCTTTTTAGTCCTTCATTCCTTTTGCTATACCTATCAGACTGGAAGTCATTCGTCTGGATTTTTCGTTCAAAATTAGTAAAAAACCGATAGATGTTAAGTGCTTGGCGTTATACTCTATATTATCATTTGGATGACAGGTAAGAAGCATTATGTCTTTGCCCAATTTATACAATTGATCCAGAGCTTCCAGGTATCTGCCAGCCTCAGATACCCTTTCATAGTGCACAATGAAGGAAAGGAAAATCTTCGTAATAGTCCAAGACTGTTTCTGTAGACTTCACGCACGTATTTTTGAGAAAAAAATTGTTCAATTAAAAGACAGTAAAGAAGCCAAACAAAGGGGGGGGGGGTCTTCAGGAGGTTTGTTGACAACGTATTTTTCTCTAAGACAACTTACTCTCTTGTTTCACCTAACCAGAAATTAAAATTCACTATAAATTATCGACATTTTCCAGCCATAAATGAGCAGCTCAAAAAATATCCCAAACATAGCACCATTTTGCATCCAGGCAACCTTAAATTAATAAAAATTTCTCAAAGGGAAGGGGGAACCCCTCGCCCAGGACGACCCTTTACGCCATGACAAAGGAAGGATTCCTACTGCTGCTGAATTCGCCAAATTATGAACATTTTTCAGCCATGTATGAGCCAGTGGCGGCCGACCCGGGAGGCTTGGGGGCCCAGCCCCAACGAAAAAGTGAGGGGGATAAAGGTATGTTCAGCCCCCAATATTTTCTAAGTGCAGACATGAGATCCATATTTCTACGCTGGATACATGCAGCTTAGAACACTCGGAAAGAGCCGTTTCCGGCCATCTGAGGGTTTTGTAAAGCCAAACAGATGGTGGCGCTCCGCTTAGAAACATATATTAACATTTTTCATAGATTTTTTTTTTTCATTAGTTTAGAAATTGCAGACATCAGATCCATATTTTAAGGCTGGGTACATGCAGCTTAAAAAACTCGGGAAGTGTCGTTTCCGGCCATCTGGAGGGTTTGTTAAGCCAAAAATTCTCGTGTACGCTCCGCGCCAACCGATGGTGGCGCTCCGCTTAGACAGTCTTCCTGGCATTCAGCCCCCCCCCCTCAATATTTTTTCCGTTCTACAGCGCCTGATATCAGCAGCTCAAAAAATGTCTCAAAGATAGCACCATTTTCATCTAAGCAACCTTAAATTAACAAAAATTTCTAAAATGGGGAGGGAACAGCCCCCTCACCTTATAGACCCCTCCCCCAGGACGGCACCTTTATGTAGCGACAAACTAAGGATCTCCACTGATGTTTCCAAAAACGCAGGGGGCGTAAGAAAGTGCACTATACACGCTGCCGCTCAGTTGAAAAAAAACATTCAGCCAGTCGGAATTGGGGATGTTTACACCTTCCCTAAACATATGACCCTAGGTACTGCCCTGTCTGTATTCACCCTGAAAAGAAGCACTATTTGAGGAACATAATGACCAGCTTTCAAGAACATAACATGCTCGGTGAGAAAGAAGATAAATTTTCGAGATTTTCACATATATCCTACATTGACCCCAAAATTACCAGATGACCTTTGACCTCCACTTCCTATTTGTCAAAATTGCTCTACACCTATTGCCTATAGTGTCCATGTTTTATCAAAATCTATCGAAAAAATGGATGTTTGAGAGCTCGGTGAACAATTTCTGACAGGCATGATAGATAGACGGATAGATTGACGGTGGCTAATTGCAATAAGTTGTCTGAACTAAAAGGACAAAATTAGTGTTAAAGAAAACATTTCACTGATATCAAAACAGAGAGGACGAATATAAGTTGTCATACACACACGTAAAAACACACATACACACAATCGCCTGTGTGATTGCATAGATTCCTTTTGCCTTCGTCAAGGAATCAAAAATGAATGTTTGAGAGCTCGTTGAACAGTTTCTGACAGACATGATAGATAGACGGATCTAGTGACGGTGGCTGATTGCCATACCTCAAACAGCTATGTATAGCTGGTTAGAACTAAAAAATTGAATGTCAAAGAAAACATTTCACTGATATCAAAATAGAGAGGTACGTCAGGGAAGAGAACGTACGTAAGTTGTCTTCAATTTTCAGTGGGACATTCATTCAAGACTGACAGAGCTCACGCCGAAGGCGCTTCGCCTTATGCTTCTGCAACTCAGAGACTTCAACATTTCACGTCCCCGCCCCCAGAATATTTTGGCAAGATCCCCTGGGCACAGCTTTGGCTTGTGTTATTTATCATTTGTCTAGACTCGACATCTGGACAGGTGAAGACCTGTGCATAGCTATTGGTTACTTGCCACGTGGTAGCTCCCCAACCGCTAACGGTTGAAGGACTAGATTACAAAGTGGACAACTGGTACCCCGCCAAGGGGACATTAAAGGGGGAACCAAGCACAGTTTACTGTGAAATATTTAATGACACTGGACAAGATAAAAATATTTCCTAATCGGAATTTCCTGACCCAAAATGAATCATCATAAAGCTCACTTCCAAATTCTAACTTACGTTCTTGAGATTAGTGCAGTGTACCCTTATTTCTCAAGACTTTTTCAGGGTAAGCGCCAAACATAAAGGAAGGGTTGAGGAAAAGGCCTGCAAGCGAAAATAAGTACTCAAGACATCAATGTGGTGCCAGTGAACCGATGTGGAAGAGTATGGATAAGTACAAGGGCGTACTCAGGCTTCAGGGAAAAAAGGGCCGTTCGCAAGGGCGTAGCAGGGGCGTATCCAGGAATTTTCAATAGAGGGAGAGCAAGGTTTGATTGATCGCTGCCCTGGGTGAGTGGTCTAAGGGGAGGGGGTCCTCCCCCTTTGGAAAATGTTTGCTTTGCAAGAGGGCTGGATGCAAAATGGTGCTATATTTGACACATTTTGAAGCATTTTCTTTTATACCTCAACTTTCTTTTCACGCATAACAGCCAATAGGATGGGCGCGCGCCTGTTGCTCTCAGCCTGGATCCGCCATTGCGTAGCTAGGATTATGTCGTGAGGTCAGTTCGGAATGTCCCAACGACTGCGAAGGGCCCTGGGAATGAAAAGTGCATCTACAGAGAGTGTGGGATGCATGGGCTTTGGTAGGGCTCACTAAGGGGTCAGGGGGAAACTAAAGGTGGACAAGCAGTGGCAAAGCCTTACAGTGGAGCTCTTCGTTGTTTAAAAAATTTTGGACACTTGCATGGAGATTTTCACCTTTTGTGAATGCCGATGGATGAGCTTTCAACAGACTTCAAAAACGACACTTTGACCATTTTCGGGCACAACCTATAGATCGGACTGTCACATTCTAACTAGGATTCAGTGCTCGATAGCATTATGTGATGGGTAATGCATAACGGTAGGGTGGTGTGGGCCTTTATGAAAAAAAAAATTAGTGGACCTTAAACCATACAAACGACAATGAAATCTCCATACTTATAGCTCCCAATCTCTGCAATGTTTGTTTTCTTGTGGAAGAGGATTTGACTTTTGTTACACGTAAAGCAAGTTCGGGGCCGCACCAAGAGGACCTCGCGGGCCGCGTTTGAAAATCAAAGCTGTATACCATGATACCATATTACTGACATAATGCTAACTCACAACTCCATTGGGTTGAAGGGACCTGCCAGGGAGCAAATTGAGTGAACTTAAACAAATGCAGAATTTGTTTCTGTTGTAAAAGCTAACCAGAAAGCCCAATGGCTTAGTGATTCCTTGCCGAAAGCGAGATGTTGATCCCTCAAATTTACACTTCATTTTTAGGATTCGTTCACAATTTGAACCCTGCTGACCTCACATTACCTTTGAACCCCACCAAACTTAAATAACAAAAATTAAAAAAAAGAACATGTCTTAAAAGAGATTTGTCTGTGCCTCCTCTCATGAAATGTCATGTTTAGTTTTTGACCTCTGGTGATCACAAATGATCTTTGACCTCCACCAAAAACAACAGGATTCTTCCTCTCAACTTGACAAATCTATATCCTAAATATGAAAAAGAATCAGTCATTCCTATCTCAAGGTAATGTGATTACAAGGTTTTCGGTCTTTGACCTCTGGTGACTTCAAATGACCTTTGCCCTCCACCAAAAACATTGGGGCTCTTCCCTCAACATGACACATCTATAAACAACATATCAAAAAGTGTCGGTCATTCCTATCTTGAGATATCGCAATTACAAGGTTTTCGGTCTTTCACATCTGGTGACCTCAAATGACCTTTGACCTCCACAAAATAAATATGAAAAGTGTCATTCATTCCTATATTGAGATATCCTGATAACAAGGTTCTGGGGTCTTTGACCTCGAGTGACCTCAAATGATCTTTGTCCTCCACCACAAACAAAAGGGTTCTTTCTCTCAACATGACAAATCTATACACCAAATATGAAAAGTGTCGGTCATTCCTGTCTCGAGGTATAGCGATTACAAAGTTTTCGGTGTTTGACCTCTGGTGACCTCAATGACATGTGACCTCCACCAAAACAGTAGGGTTCTTCCTCTCAACATGACAAATGTATATACCAAACATAAAGTGTCGGTCATTCCTATCCTAGGATGTCATGATTAAAAGGTTTTCGGTCTTTAACCTTTGGTGACCTCAAATGATCTTTAACCTTCGCCAAAAACAATAGGGTTCTTTCTCTTAACATGACAAATGTATATACTAAATTTGAAAAGTGTCGGTCATTCCTATCTTGAGATATCGCGATTACAAGGACCGTCACAAACACACAGATACACATACATACACACCTATACACACGACATCACCATCGCATAGATTCCTTGCCTGCCTTCGGCAGGGAATCAAAAATCGCATGTCAATAGCATGCAGCATTTGGAAGATACCGATTTTCAAAGTGTAAGTTTTACCATGATAGGAAATCTGTTACGTCATCTAGGCACATTGATTAGACATAGCAGCGTAATTTTTCATGGTATTGACACCACTTTGTGGAATATTTAATACCGTTTTTTGCTTAACTCTGCATGTGGTGTAGTTGACTCTATAGATCTACATGGCAAGATATTCAAACACTTCAACAACATCAACTTTCAAAGACAAACATTATATTAAAGACAACAACAAGGAATCTGACTCAAAGTGCCCCGTTACATTGCATTCTGTGACCTTGATAAAATCTTGGGGTATTTCTTGAGAAAAATAAACAATCCTTAAAATGAGATGTCCTAATTAAGTTAGAAATGGCATATTGCTAAAGGGTTGGAGGTCATGAACTGGGATTTTTTTCTTTTTCACAAAAATTCACAAAAACTCCACTGGAATAAATCAATTTAAACCGGTGATGTGGCCGAGTGGATAAAAGAAGTGGCATTTGAAGCGATGAACTTAGCAACCGAGAGGTTCGGGGTTCGATCCCCGGTCGGGTCAAAGTGAGGTGGGTTTTTTTATCTAAGGGTAATCAGCGGTTTTCCCATCAGAACTGGCCTTTCCAAAAAACAAGAAAAAAAAAACAAATAAAAACAAATTTGACCTAAATTGTTGAGTTGGTTAGCCACCCGACGTAAAGTTGTAATTCAAAAGCAACAGGCTTCTCCCACAATTGTGGTTGCTTAGTCAGGGTTGTAAAACAACTGCCCTGAATTATTATTATTATTATTATTATTATTATTATTATTATTATTATTATTATTATTATTATTATTATTATTATTATTA
>WURT03155890.1:0-10849 GCA_009936505.3 Holothuria glaberrima | reverse complement strand
GATAGAAAAGATCGCTTGAAGGCACGGATCAGGTAACGAGGTCTGATACCAGATATACCCCATGCCGCCTTTGATCTTATGAGGTGTCTTTGTTGAATTTTTAAGAAGGACCATCACGGCATGTGTTGCTTTTGCATGTTACGTAGCAGTGTTGGAGCTGAAATGAACTTTCCCCTAACTCGCAGGTCTCACTTTTGCTAATTCTTTGGTAATGCACTTTCTACGCTACGCGGACAATTCCGACGGTATACAGGGTAAACATACATGGCAGGACCTGTGGGTGGTGCTCTGAATAAAAAGCCTGCCCGAAATTGTAATTCTTGAACTATAGTTCGCCGGTGCGCCCTCAGTTGCACTGCAACGTGCCACTATTTACAGGAAGATATCGCTGCTCTCAAAGGTGTTGGTATACAGGGGGAATAAGGTGCATCTATTCACCATTTTGATCAACAAACTAACTTTACGAATGTTGCAAAATTTGAGTGCGTTAGTTCTAATTTATGATAACCGAAATTTCTGACTACCGTTTTTAAAATTTGCAACTATAGGCCTACAGCCTTACTCTTTTATTCCTGTACCAGGATAGTCTTGTGTTAAAACGATGGTAGTTCTGTTCTTCCAGTAACTTATTGTATCCTATAGTTTCAAAAGCTCATACATACAGCGCTCCCCCATTCCGATATCCCATTATCACTGGACGAAAGCAATTAGGAGATCGGTTCAGAACAGAGCCGTAAATTAGTAATAGCGCCACTAACAGAAAACATACTTGTGGGAAAGTGGGAAGGAATGGTTAAGATTCACTAAGTCTAGACCAAGAAAAGTACCAGGACAAATCGGATCTCCTGTATGGCAAGTGGAATGGTAATTCAGACTGACTACATCATAAAGGAATCGTGTGTTCCGCGGGCAATAATGTCTCTTTTCTTTGTCAAAAGATGTCCGCATGAGTCCCCAAAACGAACGTTATTGTGGTATGACGTATTTTACCGTGTGATGTGGTTTGATGTACTGTTTTTTTGTAAAATGGTACTGCTTTTTTGTCTGGGCGTTGCATTTCGTGTGGTGTATATACGAATAGTTGGGAATCCAGAGTAGACCTATATCCTGGCATGAGATGAAAATAAATGTTGGCCTTCTTGAAAAAATGCTGAAATTCTGAATATTTCACGATCCAGATTATGATTTCAAGGCCCCCAAAACCTGGAAAATCGCTTATAAGGGCCCTCTTTCTTCCCAAATTTTCCCAGGAGTACCCCGAACCGCGCTTTCTTTCACGAGTTTCTCCTCCTGACGAATGAACAATCTTCTTATATAAGACGCATCGCTTTAATACACTAGAGTATACGCTGGCCAAAGATAAATTAGCCCACGCATTCCTTCATTTTTCATTTAAAGGGCATAAGCAGTCTCCGCAAACCTTAAACTCACAAATGTCTTCGTATTTTTCCTCAAGTATGTTTCTTAATATAATCGAATACAAATATTGCATAGTCGAGGTAAACAAACAGGACTGTAGCCTGCGGAAGGGCAGAGGACTGTTGCCCCCTCCCCTCCCCCGAGACTTCCAAATCATTAATGACCGAGCCGAGACAAAATAGTTACCCAAATGCTGAAAATTTCAAAGTCTAAATTAGATTTCAAGGTTCCGTCCAAAAAACCTAGAAAATTGCATATAAGAGTTCCTATTTTGCCCAAATTTTCCCGATGAGGTCCTCTTTTCTTTCAAGGCCTACACTACAGCTGAAGCGCCAATTGATGGTTGGTTATTCAGAAGCGCACAAAGAGCGTTAGGGAGAAGCCCGCACCGGGCACCGGCCTTGTAGGGGGAGAGGGAGGGGGCATGCTACAGCCGTAATATTCAGTAACTAATTAAAGTTTCAGATCATGTTATCAGTCGAAAACTATATTACCAAAGTTAACACCATTCAGCATCTAGGAAAACTTAGAACAAGAAAAAATTCTCGAATAGTAGGTTATCTGCTTATTGTTGTTGTTGTTTGTTAAAAGGCTTTGATGCAGAGTCGTTCTATCTTTAGCAGAGCTCTGAAGTGATTAACTGTTAGAGAATTGTCATTGACATTTTTGAGGTGGTTCACCAGTTAAGCCGTTACCAAAAGTCCGGAAAAGGGTCTTCAGTAGGAGGCTATCAGGCTGAGATAACTAAAGAAAGGAACGTTAATACAATGGCGTACGAAGGATTTCTCTCAAGGGAGCCATGCAGTATGTTGAGGGATAGCCGGCCTGGGGGAGGGGTCTAAGGGGAGGGGTGTCCCCTTTGAAAATTTTTGAAAAATTAGTTGTCTTTACATGCAATCTGGTGCCACATATGCTACCTTTTGAAGTAAAATTTGTGCTACAAAGTTTGTGTATTTTTAGGAACTAAAATAAAAGGGCATCAGGGATCGCCGTCCTGGGGAGTGGTCTAAGAGGAAGGTGTGTCCCCCTCCACTTTGATAATTTTTGAAAAATTAGGTGTCCTTACATGCAATCTGGTGCCACCTATGCTACCTTTTGAAGTAAAATTTGTGTTACAAAATTACGGCCGATAAGCAGATAACCTTTTTGGGGTTTGCGTGTTTTTATTGTTTGCTATAGCCTATTTGGTAAGACTTTGAGATAATAAAAAGTAGACATCATACAATCAGAAAAGTATGTTCTCCTTTTTTAATGTGTAAGGGGAGTAGGCAGACACTTCAATTCCCTCCATTTTGATCATTTTCGCTAATTTAGCTCAAGAAAGGCTCTTTTGCTCCTGAAATTTGGGATCTAAAACTTTTTTAGGAGTGAACGTGGTAAAATTAACAGTCCCCAACTTGACAATATTGTAAAAAATGTCCCCAAAATAGTGACGC
Organism: Holothuria glaberrima; assembly: GCA_009936505.3. Taxonomy (NCBI): domain Eukaryota; kingdom Metazoa; phylum Echinodermata; class Holothuroidea; order Aspidochirotida; family Holothuriidae; genus Holothuria; species Holothuria glaberrima. The sequence goes on along the minus strand of WURT03155890.1, from coordinate 7,994 downwards.
GTTTTTCTTTTCTTTTTTTTTTTTTTTGTAGTGACCTGCTGAATATAGCCCATTTAGCCGAAAACGGCAGTTTTGGCAATTTAAGCGCTTGGAGCCAATTTTGATTACCAGATTCTCTTAAACTGTGTATCCCAACTGCCTTACCTTTTGCTTATGGATAGCCCAATAACCAGGTAATACGTGGGGGAAATTTCGCTTCCCACATCCAAACCTATATGAAATGAGTAGTACTGGAAATTCACAATTATATTGTTTTCTTTGGACATTTTGGCATCTGGAATCATTTTTATGCCAAATATTTCCTTCAGTTGAATAACTAGAGGCCCAGATCTCTCTGGTATTAAAAGTAAAGTAGATTGTGAAGATACACATAAATTTTGAAAATTTGAAACTATGCACACCTTCCACTGGTGTAGCTCCAAAACAGCCAAATTTTTGACATTTTCATTTTTCCTATAAAAATATACCTGTTTTGACACTGCATGACAAGTTTGAGCGATGATGATCTCTTTTAGAGTCAAACGAGATGTTCTATCTTCATGAAATTGGTACTCAAGTAGACACAGAACAAAATACACTCGCAAATGACAACAGATGATTGAATGAGGGAAACCTAAATAACATTTTTTCACTTTTTTAATAAAAAGTCTTGGTTTAAGGGCATTTTTGAATAGCAACATCTCTATGAATACCGTATAATATGTTATCATCTTCATGGTCCTACAGGGCCCTGATGACAATCGAAAACTCTTTGATCCTGCAAACAGGAACAGGCATGAAATAGGGGAAACGGCAACAATGAAATTTCTTCGTTTTTGAAAGAAAATAGGCCTATATGAAATGTCAGTAGTTTATGGAAGACCTTTAAAATGTGTGGATTCCAATTATTAAGTATCCATTCAATATGTGCTACTCCAAAGCTTTACTACAAAGGCACTACACTACCCATTCTCAGGGGCGTAGGCTGGTCTGAGCCTGGGTGGGTGCGACATTTGAGAAGATGGAGCTCAATTCCAAAAAACCTGCACAAGCGTATGTATAGGCGGTAGAACAATGTCACCTCAGTTGTTCACTATGTGTGTAAATGTCTATAAATTGCACCATTTTTGTGCGTCTATATGGTTTGTTTACAAAAGTGGCATCCTTCCTTTGTCACTACAAAAATGTGCCGTCCTGGGAGATGCCCCCCTCCCCTTTGAGAAATTTTTGTTGATTTAAGGTTGTTAGATGCAAAATGGCGCCATCTTTGGGATATTTTTGAACTGATTATGTATTGCTGGAAAATGTCCATAATTTAGTGAATTCTAATTTTTGGTTAGGTGAAAGAGAGTATGTTGTCTAAAAGAACGATACGTTGTCAATAAACCTCTTGAAGCCCCCTACTACCTTAAAAATTTTCATGAGACGGAGTGTAAGGCGCGATGAATGCGCGCGAAGCGCGCCGAAAGTTTTCATTAAATAATGTTTCCATGACAAAACCTACATTCAGGCTCTTTATCGAGACACTTTCAATTACCCAACAAACCTATAATACATGCCACCTAAAAAGTCAGTCCTTTACCTGGTAATTCGTAAACAGCTGTCAGTTTTCTCTGCTATGCTTCTCCGAAAAGTGCGATCGGAAGATATTGCTAATACTTAAGAACAACATTGAAGCAAGGTTTAAAACGCGAGGAGCGCGCGAAAATTTTAAAAGTTTGCAAAGGATTTGCAATCATTTTGATAGTTGGAGAACCAATCGTAACTTAGAAAAAGATTACAATAGATGCAACACTCTGTCGAAAACACACCTTACACCCCCCCCCCCACAGAAATCTACCGGTATAGCTTAAACACCTTTTGAGATCATTTAAAAAAAAAAATCAAAATTTTATTTAGAAATCGATTGGGGGAACGCGCCCCCATACTCCCGTGCCGACTCCAGTGATTGATAGTATCATGATTGTTTTCGTCTTCAAATTGGAGAAGTTCCCACCCATTTCATGTCTGATTCTAGAAAGTAACGAACTTACTAACAATCAGAAAATGTACAAATTTGATCAATTTTGTATAGCGAAAACTTACAAGAAGCCTCCAAATGCCTGCCATTAATATTAGTCAATATTAGTCTATGTATCCCACGGGAATAAAAAATTCCCGTTATAAAACTCTCACTGCCAAATTTGACAGTGGGACTGTAAGTTATAGTCCAACAAAATAATGACAATTCTATTTCAAGGTATACTTGCGGAGCCTTGGAAATTCGAAATCTGACGATCTAATAATTATTTTTATCCCAAAATTTTCTGGCACGCTCCACGTCATCAAATGGTGGCGCAAAGTTTAAATAGTCTTCCCAAAATTCTCAGCCCCTCTAGTCCAAAATCCCGGGTGCGCCGCTGCATGTGATGTCAGATAGTGCACCACCTAACCTTAATTTTGTATGTTCATATCGACATTTAAATTCAAAAAAGCTTGCAGGAACGTCGCAGCTGAAGGGTGCATAATGCTTACAAAACGCCCAATGCCATGGGGCGATATTTCTCTAATATATACATTATTGCTCATCCACTCCCAGTATAAGAATAACGCATTCGTGTCGTTGCGTGTCAAAACCTGTCAAATAAATTTATAGTTGCCGACTTGTATGCATCCTCTTGTAGGCACAAGACTAGTGTGCTGGGTGGGGATGGCTGTCAGGGGTTAACACGGTAGTCTTGTTGAGCTTTTTTCGCCTAACGTTTTTGAGAAGTTTTTTGTCTCATTTTGAGCGGAACTCCGAATGGCACGGGGAGGTGCGTCTGCATCCCCCGAATCCCAAGCCTACGCCCCTGATTCTATGAATATCATAGCATACCCTATGGTATTAAAGGACATACTGCTCAAAAGTGCACCTAAACCCAGATTTTTCTCGGGAAAATGAAGAAATCGCAATATTTTGGTTTCTGTAATTTCATGCCCATTCTAATTAAAGATTCAAAATTATTTTCGTTTACTACTAATGGACAAGGCTGCTCGCATCATGAAGATGTAAGCATATTGTGTGATACTTATAAAGATATTAATGCTCAAAAGTGCGGCTAAACCAAGATTTTCAAGAAAAAATGAAGATATTGCAGAGTTTGAGTTTCCGTACTTTCATGCCCGTTCTTAGTTATGAGTCAAAATTTTTACTGTGTACTACTGGGGTAGTAGGCTGCAGATATCAGAAGGAAGAGAGTATCTGCTAATATACTAATACGGATATTGTCTGTATTGTTGCCCAAATGTGCCCCTAAACTTATATTCGTCTCGGAAAAATGAAGAAATCGCAATATTTCAGTTTCCGTAATTTCTTGCCCATTCTCATTTGAGAGTCGAAATTATTTCTGTGTACTTCTAAGGCACTAAGCCGCCCACTTCGTGAAGATGAGGGTATATTACATGTTACCTCATTATATGATGTTAACGCTCAAAAGTGCCCCTAAACCAAGATTTTCAAAGAAAAATGAAGAAATTGCAGAATTTGGGTATCTGTAATTTCCTCCCCGTTCCAGTTGTGAGTCAAAATTCTTACTGTGTACCACTGGGGTACTAGGCTAGAGATATCAGGAGGAAGAGAGCATCTACTATTATACTACTAGAGATATTAATGCCGAAAAGTGCCCCTTAACCGATATTCTTCTCGGAAAAATGGAGAAATCGCAATATTTCAGTTTCCGCAATTTCATGCCCATTCTCATTTGAGAGTCAAAATTCTTTCTGTGTACTATTAAGGCACTGAGCTGCCCCCTCCGTGAACATGAGAAAAATTTTTATGACACTTTTAGAGAAACTGCAGCTCAAAAATGCTCCTGAGCCCATATTTTGCTCGGAAAAATGGCGAAATCGCAATATTTGGCAGTTTGGGGGTCCGTTATTTCATGCCCATTCTGAATCCTGATTCCATTCCATTCTGAGTCGAAATTCCTTCCGTGTACTACTGAGACATCAGGCTGCAGATATGATGATGGAAGCATCTTGTGGCACACTAGGGATATTACCCCTCAAAAATGCCGTTTAACCTATATTTTTCACTAAAGAATGATCCCAGGTGCCACAATTTCCAACGAAAAAAATGCGAAATTTTAGTACCATTCGTTTCATGTAGGTCTGAATGTGGGAGTTCAATTCTGAATTCAATACACTGACTGTTTAATGACGAAACTTTTAGGAAGCAAAATGGCTATTGTTGTCACCTGACCTGTAAATTTTGGAACATCAATGTCGTTACTCTCCATATAAAGGTACTCTATTAATACTACTTCTCTCCATTACCCAATATAATAAAAAATATGGATTTTATTGGAAAAACCTCCACCTGTCTAGTGCAATGATTTTGACTTTTTTGCTATTTTACTATCTAGACAGTGTCATATTTGTGGTACACTTTGAACATCCGTCACTGTACTTCGCATAATAAGGTCTGCTTTCCGTTCCCGTGTGACAGACTGCCAGATAATGGTACCCAAAAGCTCCATATAACCCCTACAACCATCCGTTTTCTCCATTCACAATTCCCTGCATCATCAAATCGACCGCTTGTTAACCAGTTATAAAAGAGTGTTCAAATAGCGATTTTATTTTGAAAATTGTCCGGACGTTACAGGGCTTCGTCCTCTAATCCCCACATGGTCGGGGCTTCTGGGCCCAACCTGGGGCGCAGTGGTGTGCCTCTTGACACTGCATACACCTGCTCTGTGTCACGCAAATTGTCTTTAAGTCGGCATTTTCTTCCCTTTAAACAACAAAACGTGGCACTGCACTCCCCCATTAAAATGCCTGGCGATGCTACTGTAAGAAATCTATCTTCACCAAACAAACCCCCTGTTGCACTGAGGAATTGACCGGTCATTATTCTGAATTAGGCTATTTTAAAAATAAACACACACATACATACACCCATACAAACACACACCAAGTGCGATTTCATTGTCAGCTTAATGCGTTTCTAATGCTACTAATTTTATAGTTCACAGCTAATTATTAAAGTGCCAATGATTTTATGAATTCCCAAGGGATCAGGGAGCTTCGCCGGCTGATCCCCATCGAGGCGTTGACCTTGAACCCTACCAAAGACTCTGATTTGGGCCCCTGGACCTTACTCATAAGGTAAGCGATTCCTCCTCCAGTGGCACCTGGGATGCTTAATCTGCCCAACGGAGAAAGATACCCCCCGATCCTCAGTGTCGACGATGTGAAAAGAAACCCTCGAGACCGACAACACACATCAGATATACGAGAAGAAAAACAATTGAAATATATATTTTATTGACAAATACCTAACAAATGAGGGGGGATTTTTGAGGGTAAAGCCTTAACCTTCTAGCACTGAAAGTTCGAACCCCTAAAAGGGAGTTGTTTCGGGTTCTCGATCTGAAATTTTTGAATCCCTGTGTAAATTGTGTTAAATTCAAAGAATAAACAAATATACATAATACATTGCCGTTCATCGTAATCAGTTTACGTGAGACATCGATCTGGGCATGCAAATGACGATTTTGAGTTCAAAATAACTATGTGAGACCCCTCATTTTTCCTTTGATTTTTTGTTTAAATTAAACAATGTTGGATACAATTTTCTGGCATCTGGCAATCGATTACTGTACATTGAGTTTATCATTGCAGTAGCTAAGTTAGAACATCTGTAAAAAAGGGGGGGGGGGTTCAAGCGGGACACTTATTGATAAATGCAGGATTTCAATAAATGAATGCACTGTGTTGACCGGAGAGTTCGCACGATCTGCGTCTTGAAACAACCAGCTGGAGGGATTAGAAAACCCTAAGATAATGAGATAGATCAAAGGGGAAGCTCCCAAAATGGACTCCCCTGTCTAAAAAGCAGTGGTGTGATTGGTTGGCAGTTCGAAAGCGCATACTCGGACGTCCTCCTTGAAGTGCGCAATTTACAACTGAGTCTCTGAATGGTTTTCAGACGAGCATTTTTTCACTTAATGTAGACAATATAGGTGACCCACTGTTGTGCTAGTTCGCAATTTTGATGGAGAAATTTCATACTCCGTGAAATACCACCACTGGTTTAAAAGATGTTTATCTTACAAAGTGTGAACTGTCCTAAGCAATTAAAAGTGCAATTAAAAAATTAAAAGTGCACGTGCGGTTGCGCACAAAGAATTTGCGCAACTGAATCTCCGTACGAGATGAATGTAAACACATATAGATAACTTTCAGTGAAAAAACGTGCTATATAGGCCAGTAATATTGTCAAACATATGAGCCGACAAAATTAGTGACAGTAACGACAAATCTAGTGTGAGTCGCTGTGTGACAGTGCTCACTGACCTCACCCCTCCCTTGTAACCTACTTTCTGTTTTGAAATCACATACATGTTTCACAAATGGTTGGTGAGTGAAGCTACTTCTGCAGAGGGACGGCTACAGTGGCGGGTCCAGAAATTTGTGAAGATGGGTGACTATTGAGCTGTGTCGTGGGGGAGGCCCAAGGTGTATGGGCAGAGGTTGTCCATTTTTGAACAATTTTGTTTATTTTTGTGTGCTTAGATGCGAAATGGTGCAATAATTGATGAGCGTTTTGTTATATTTCAGGGCCTGAAAAGTACCACAAATTGGACAGTTGTACGGAATTTTTCCCCAAAAATCAGACAAAACTTAATTTTTCTAATCTGGGCATGCCTATCACACATCCCCCGAAATTTTGTAGGTTCTAGATATAGCTTTATTAAGTGTCATCAAACAACGACGATCCCATCATTCGACGAGGGTGCAGTTCTGTGTATAGCTTGTAGATGTCCGTCTTTGTGAAGGGGGCTGTGTGTGCGTTCATGGCGATTACTGCTAAGTTAGCCAGTTTCTCTGTTGACATCGTATTTCGGAGCCAGTTGTGAATTCGTCTCACACACGAAAATAATCTCTCAGCCTCTACGTCCCCTATTGGCAACACGGACAGTTCTGCAAAGTCTGCCTTATGCAAGTTTCCTTTTCTTCTTCCTTTTTTAAAATATAATTTAACCTCATTATATTTACAAAATTGTCCTTTTATAAATGGGTGTCACAGTTGGTGGGTTGACTATTCACCCTAGTCACCCCTGTATCCGCCCATGGGTTACTACTATAGAGACACATTGTGGGCTTGGCTAAAAACAAATCGGGTCTGATGTAACACATGTAGCTAAATTTTAATTAAAGCAGACTTAATCTTAAGTTTACAATTAGCCCAAGGTGTGGCACAACGTTGATGATTGTGACAAACTGGAAATTCAGCTTAAGATCAAATATTCCTATATCGCCTCATTCACGGTGACAACAAGAAACGGGAACAGGTACAAAGAAAACTGGAAAAGACTTGATCTTGGGAGTGAGGGCTAAGTAAAACAAAGCTGCTGATTATAGAAGACAGATTCTAATTCTTGCACTACTTCAGCTGGCTGTAAATTCTTTCGAGGCTAACATGATGAGCAACCACGACCACGTCGTTTTTGTGGATTCGTTTTTACCCTACAGCAGTACATTTGTTCAACTGCTAAAGAAAAAGGCTGCGGAGGAGAGGTTAGAAGACGTGAGAACCTCCTCTGTATCCCATAGAACTACTAATTTGTCCAGAATTCTTGTCATTTAGAGAAATCGTTAGCTTTGGCATTGCACGGCTCAGGACGGGCACCCAAGGTGAGCTGCTCCTGTTACTATGTCAGTGAATAGGAAAATATAAAAAAAAGTTAGGCAGAAATGGAAAGGGGCCAATCTCAAACTGTAGATGTGTGTTCAGGAAGACAATTCGAAATAGCTTCATACATATTTCATGCACACTTACTAGACTGTAAATAGCACAATCCGGCATTTTTTTTCTTTTATGTAATACCCTGCCTCAGAGTTATGGCCGGCCGGCCGACCGATTTGATGATGCATGGGAAATGTAAAGGGGACTAGATTTATTATGGCAAGTATTGCAGGAGTCTTTAGAACAATAATGACGAACAAAATCAGTCTACCCTTAATAATGGAACACACACACACACACA
>WURT03155879.1:0-10849 GCA_009936505.3 Holothuria glaberrima | reverse complement strand
GAAGTATTATGTTCTGCGATTCGTATAATGATGACAGAACAGCACATCTTTAGGATACAACTGGATTTATTTCATGATTTAATTATCAAGAGGTAGGGTGAATGGCGGTCATGTTCAACCACCACATAATGGGGCTCTTTCACAATCATTAACTGTAAGGTAAATTCAAATACAAAAACTTCCAATCATCACCTGAATTACTTAATTTGAATTGCGCTTCGTGCTTTACATAAACATTATAGTTTGAAAGGTATGGTATAGTACATAAATCCTGTACCACAAACGGACTTCACCCCCCCCCCCCCCTTAACAACATTCTGAAAATCGATGTTTTCCCTCAAATGGTTTTCACAATTCTTTTCATGTTTGCTCTATTAAACTAAAGCATCAGTACAAGAGTATTATCGGTGGAACCAGGGACTTGTTATTTGGACCAAATAACACCACCCTGGTCGTACTGTGTAACAATTTAGATGCTAGACGACAGTGACAAACTACCTGTCAAAAGCAGAGAGTACTATTTCTCCCTTTCCTGCTTTCAAAATAAGTTAGCGAACTTTGCGTGTCCATCACTAAATGTAGATAGGTGCATATATCACATCTGCTACTCCAAGGTACTTTGCGAATGGAGTTAACAACTGGCATTTTTCACTACCAAATTTCGATAAATTTGGAAATGAAAGTTTTATTTGGCATTAAGAATTTTTTCATTACGCAGTGAATGTAGAATCCAAACCATGATAAATACAGTGACACTGAAATATATCACTGGTTTTTACCTTTCCTCATAAACTCTCAGAGTTTATGTGACATTTCCTTCAAAGTTGCCTCAGAAGGAATGATCTGTCAATATTTTGGCAAGAATTTGGCACTAACACAGAGTCAACATTAGCAACTCATTTCACAAAGGGGTTTAGCTAGTCCATACACCCTTCTTTATAGAAACATATATACATATACACGAAACGTTGTCATACACGCCTAATAATTGACCTAATTTTGCGATAAACATTATGTTACAGATCATACTAGTTTCAAGCTTCTACCTATATATTATGGCATTGACACATACTCTCAATCCATGTATGGAAATTTATATCTGGCCCGTATCTGGACCAGATATGGAAGTTGTATCTGGCTTGAATAAAAATTGTACAGATATTGCTTGGTATAACATAAAGGCAGGATATAGCTCATAAAAATGTATACCACACCAATTTTATGTGGGGCAGATATGGTGCATATATGTCCCATGCATGGCAGCATATCCATATATGTTCCATCCATGGAAAATCCATGTATCTGTCATGTAAGGAAATGATCTGGACCAGATATGGGATTGGTATCTGGCTTTAAAAAGAATCGGCAGACATAACTTGATATATGTGAAAGTCCATATCTGTGCCATATAAAACTTTATCTGAACCAGATGTTGATCTTATGTGGTCAAGTCACTATATTATATGGACTAGAGGTGTGGTCCATGCATAATACATATCTGCACCAATGGTGATTTACAACTTAACATAAAATCCACACATTATATTAAGCATCAGGATTCTGTAATACCCAGCAAATACATTTCCAAAGTCCCATTGACTCTCTTGCGAAGAGCAGGAGAGCAAACCAAACGTTACTCCCGATAGAGTTCTCCTCCCCAAAGAAGCAAACTTAAAGTGACAAGTGTACGACGTAAAGACCTCTACAAAACCGTCATTTTCCTAAGTCCCCTCGACTCTGACGAAAAGCTTAGGGGCAAAACTAAATGTTACTGCCAATGGATTTCTGCTCCACAAAGGGGGCTACGTCTCCGAATGGACAACAAAATGAACTGAATAACCTCGTATCATTCCGACAGCATGGGTCTCCCATGCATGGTTCCATGACTGGCTATGACTGGCTATAAAGAGTAGGTACTACACATGATCTTGGCCAATGCACTTTTTCCAAAGTCCGCACGACTTTCTGGCGAAGAGTCAAGGGGCGGGATCAAACGTTACTCCCGCTTGGGCTTTTCTGCTACCCCAAAGGAGCTACGCCCCAAAAAACAACATAATAATTCTTCCAAAGTTCCCTCCACTCCCCAGCGAAGAGCCAAGGGGGCGAAACCGAACGGTACCAAAGGGTGTTCTGCTCTCTAAAGCAGCTACGTCCCCGACAGGACAGCAAACTTAAAATGACCAACCTCAGACCTCTACATCAAGGGTCTGTCATTCGTGGTCCCATTCTCAACGGGCTGAAAGAACAGATGCTACATATGATGTTAGCCAAAAGGCTGAAGGCCACAAACTTATCCAGTGCCAGAGCTGTCTGAAAAGCTTCAAGAAAGGTTACCGTTATGTCAAATTGACATTCACATAAATACAGAAATTGTCAATTTACCTGATAACGAACAGTAAATGCTTTTAAATTTCTAACTTTACATGCATAGAAAGCAATGTGGTGTTCAATTGTAGTGTGATGCCTATTTAAATGTATATGTTGTTGAAGGTTTAATAAATATATCACATTTTTCTTCCCGTATTTGAAAAAAATCAGGGCTCTTCCTCCTGACTCCGCCCATTTACGGATTATTATTTTGTATACAGACTTGTATATTTCAAAAAGTGTGTTTTTGATGACTCCGGTATGCAAATACCTTATACTGCATCCCAAGTTGGTCTTAATTAAAGCAATCAACCAAATTAAAAATACGCTTTATAAACTGGAACAGTACATCGGCTTTTATCAAGATATCTGGCATGATATGACCGTATAAAGGTTGGTATGTATATCTGCCATATCCTTATCAAATCATGCATGGCTTGATGTGGCAATATAAAACTGGATATGTAAAGCTTGCATGGCTTTTTCTCAAGTTAGTATTTGGCTTGATATGGTCATATAAAACTTGATGGGTTTATTTGCAAAAGTGGTTTATCAAGTTAATATCTGGCTTGATATTGCCAAATTAAACTTTACGTGCACATCATGCACTGTCTTTTTTTTCAAGTGATACCTGGCTTTGTATGGCCATGAAAAGCTTGATATGTATTTCTGGAATAGTCGGTTGTCAATGTATGTATGGCTTAATTTGACCTTATTAAACTTGATACGTATATCTGGCATGGTTTTATCATCAACTTATAATTAATAGCTTGATATGGCCATACAAACCTTGATGGGTTTATTGCCAAAGTGGTTCACCAAGCAAATATCTGGCTTGATATTGCCAAATTAAACTTTATGTGTATGTCAGACACAGTTTATTTTCAAGTGATACCTGGCTTTGCATGGCCATGAAAAGATTGATAAGTATTTCTGGTATGGTCGTTTGTCAATGTATGTATGGCTAATTTGACCATATAAAACTTGATATGTATATCTGACATGGTTTTATCATCAAATTATAATTAAAGGCTTGATATGGCCATTTACGGTGGAAATGTATGTGGTATGTCGTCTATTGAGTTACATCTGGTTTATATGGCATATGAAATTTGATGTCTTGGTGGACTATCAAGTTATGCCTGACTTGATATGGCCATATAAAGCTTGATTTGTATATCTGGCATGGGTTTCATAAAGCTGTATATGGCTTTATTAAGACAATATAAAAAGCTGATATGTTTATCTGGTATGGTCGTCTATCAAGTTATGTTTGGCTTGATATGACATAAAAAAAAATTGACATGCATGTCTGGCACAGTCATCTATCAAGTTATGTCTGGCTTGATATATTCATACAAGACTTGGTATTTACATCTGACGTGGATTTTCGTTATCTTATAACTCATATGGATTGATATGGCAATATGAATATTGAAATATATCTGGAAGGATAATCTCTCCTGGCTTGATATAGCCATATAAAACTTATTTCAACATATCGTATGTGATACTTATATCTGGTTTCATATCTGGCTTGATATGGCTTGTTAAACTTTGTTTTAGCCAGATATATCCAGATATAAAGCTGAAGCCTAGATTTTAGGTAATGGTGAAAACTGTTACTTAAGCTAAGGAAAGTAAGGTAATTTGTTTGATAAGCTTATTGCAGTTGTTCCCTTCCTTCGGATAAAAGCGAACTAAGTAATGTTAACAGCGTTCTCTAGAAGATGTTTTCATTGGGTTAAAATCGTTGTGGCAAGACCGGCCGACTGACTCCGCGTTTGTCTGACAAATAAAGACCCACGGAAATGTGAGAATTCAAGCAGTTTCTTGTTTAATTGGACTAAGCGAAATAGATCCAATCCATTCTATTCTCAGAATAACGTATTAGATTAAAGGATTTCTTGGCGTAAAAGTCAAACATTACCTGATTAACGTCTACGTCAACCTCTATACGATGCTATAGTGGGGCTACTAAGAGAGAACCAGTGCTAAATCTTCTTTAGCGAGACCTTCAGCCAATTAGCCAGTAATTTAACTGTTGAAGTGGACAGACGTAGTGATTTATTTACATGCGGAATTTCCAAAAGCTCACTTGGTATATGAAACCATTTATGCAACACTGGATTCGAGCGTAACTGAAAGGTGCTTGCAAACTGGAATCATGCAATCTTTTCTTGTCTTAAAGATCAAACTATCCCGCATACTTTAATTTAGCACGTTGGACTTCGAATTACTCTGTTGCAATGCTGCATTTATTGAGCAATGGCCATTCAGGGAATTCCCGTTTTAGTTATGCGTGTTTGCTGTGCAGACTCTATAGGCAGGAAAGTCTATTTGTGTCGATCGCGCTCTCTCAGAAAGCAAAATACATCTTAAGTAAACGGCTATTGCACATTTTTTTAAATCAGACTTGAAACTGATCAAATGCACAACATCTTACTTATAGTGAGCTGTAGTGCCAACCACTACCTTCTGTGGTTTTCTGAAAGCTGGTTGATCCCTTGCAATGTGATCATTCTTATCTTTAAAGTGTATCTTATGTCTAAAATTGTAACAATAAATGTTTGAAAGCTTGAAAAATAAATCCAACTCCCATCTTCACAGGACATTCCTGAGCTGAGATATAAAATGTTGTATCTTTTTCGCTCAATTTAAAATGGTAGACTGCGCAATAATTTGTGATATCATTCTTGTACCGTCTTTGTTTTTCACCCAATTTACGAAAACTTCTGCCCTTTGTGCAGAAAGTGATCACTACCGTGCAGTGACTTGTGACTCTTGTGGTGTGATTTGACTGTACCAGCGCTCTCCGAACAAAATGGTATGTAATAAAACAGTAAATATTTCAAGGTCATATGTTTAACATTTTTATTTCAAAGGGAAACAAAAGAAGGTAGTCTGAGTTGTATAAAATGGACATAACAAATTATTACGCAATCGACTATTTCAAATGAAAGGAACATTAGAAAAATCTGCCCCTTGAAACTGGGCGTCATGATTTGGCCGATTTTTTAATGATAGAAAATAGCAAAGATCAGATATTCACAGTCCTGACGCTGGTCTGGCATTGCTAAATTTTATTTCCGAGCATAACTTCACTAAATCTGAACCGATTTTCATGGTTGAAGATTCATTTGGTAACTAATTTAACCACAACAATCCGATTCTAGTCACATGATACGTGGAAATACAAATCGATCCTTAGAAAGGTTTTTAAGATGGATGCCCAGTATCTGAAGGTTAACCTCAAAAACACGCCACTACACTACTGGATTCGGGAATCAAGGTCAAATTGTAAATATCCAAGATTCAAGCAGACCAAAAATTTCACCATTTTATCTCTCAGCAATGGAATAAATTATGAACATCGGAGTTCATTGAATATGATTCATTTTCCAACCTCTAATATATATATATATATATATATTCTTGTAATTTTGGACTCCAGCTACACTTCAACCCTTTGAGGCCCAGCTTATATGCAGAAAAGTTGATGTAGCTATCACACTAAATTACATGAGTACAACAAAATTTGATTTGAAATCCCTGAATGGTACATAACGGTAATATGAAGCTTACACAACACTTGGAATTCAATAATTTACTTTTTTTTATATGTGAAAAAGAATTCCTTTACAATCTTGACATAATTGCAATAAATAAAATATTTTGTTTTGTTCTAACCTTAGTTTGACACGTACACCTTACCACATTCTCTACATTTAATTCTGTCTCATGTGATGATAAACTAACGCTAAATTACTTTGAGTTAATAGAGGGAACTAACTTTGGTATAAAATCTACCATAACAACGTGCACTTAACGTTAGCTGTAACTTGTGACGGTCCTAGGCATGGGTGAAAAAAGTTGGAAAGCTGGGAGTCTCCTGCCAGGAAAATGCGGGTATTTAAAGGGCAATTCTTGTCATCCCAGACAGTTCCAGTTCTCCCAACTATACAATTGTAGCTCCTCCCATGACTGTGCAAAGCTCTCAATTATGCAGACACAAACCTTTTTTATTGCTTAAGACCATATCCTGGTAAGCATACAAGGCTATGATGTGTAACCTAAGCACTCATTCTGCATTATGTGGGATGTGTGCTACTCTGTATCTTTTGAATTTTCAAACTATGATGTCAATCAAAGAGCAGTCACCAACTGAGAATTTTGATACCCCCACATTAAAAATATACTAGGGATGATGACTGTCGTCTTTAAAAGAAAATTTTGGAAAATGTTCCTTTTTTATATGAAAACAGTAGAAGAAATTGGAAAATTTGATTCCCTCCCTGGGAAATACACTGAAGACTTTGTACAACCAAGATCCTGGGATAAGGTCTCTTATATAAAATGAGCATCGGGGAGGGCATAGACTATATGCGGAAAACCATGAGTTCTACTGTTTTGCTGTGTGCGGGTATTTTGGTGTACAGTAAAATTTACGCCCTACCCGTTTTCGTCTCCTCTCAAGTAATCTTTCATCTTCAACTTTTTTTCATTAGGCCTTATTGACAAGATATAGACACATTAGTTTCTCCTTTGTCAGAGAAACAACTTTGATGAATTGTTAGTTAATTTGATGAAGAAAATTCTAAATACTTCAAATGTCATCTAATCCACAACATGATATCATGCATGATTAAAAGTCTTTAGATTGGTAACCTTAACCTCATTTCATGTCTCCACCCTAACCCTAACCTTGTGACATGATATCATGCATGATACGCATGTCTCGAGACATGAATGAGACCTATGACAGAAATAAACGTGAGGATTTGGTGCAGATGTTGCAAATGTTTTGAATATTCCCCTACAACCAACCAGTCTTATGGCCACATTTTTATGAATATCCAAAGAATTTGTTTGGTGTTCTTGGTATGAATGAACAAGGAATATACGGAAAAATTCTTAACTTTTAGCCACTATACATATTGCTTCTAGACTGGTGAACATTAATTACCCACCGACTTCCGAGTTATAGGCATGGGATCTGATAAAATTATCGCTTTTGATACATCTTTGGGCAATTGCTAACTTTGATATTTAAATGACTCACTAACCTTGAACTGTAGCACATAGCTAAAAGTACCCTCATTAGATCATCTGCATGTCCATTAAATGTATTTAAGATAAACGCTCCTCACCCCAAACATAATTAAAGGGTATGAGGTCTTGCTCCAGACAGTAAAAGCCCCTCTTCCTATTTAAACAAAAATTAACTGTTTAGTACACTTTACTTTCACAGCTTTTGTAGCCTGACCTAAGTTTACACTGCTCAAGGCAATTTTAATACAGTTCTGTGTGAGAGCTTGATTGGAAACACAACTGACCATCACTCGTCATCATTTACCAACCAGAATGAAACTACTATTTGCAATAATGTCAATCAAAGTGAAGTCACCAACAGTATTCAGAAATATTGGGCTATTCCTAACTAAATTTGGGACAGTGAGTCGAGCAGCAACTCTCTGTTTGAATGGATGCCACCGACCTTTTAAGGTTGGAGCAGGGAGGTGTTACTTTGACACCTCCCTGATGGGAGCGACCAGAATAACCGAAATTTACAATGTGCGACTGCACTCTAATTGGCATAAGTTCAAACTATCCCTCATAGTAAGAGACCCTGGTTGGGCAATGATAGTGTTCGAATCAGAAAAATGTGAGATGCATAGTTTTGTAGCCGCCATCACCCGCAGTTGTGCACTAGGCAGAACGTGACGGTGGGCGTTTAGACTCCATGCTGGCCTTAGTTGGGAAGAACCAACCTATTCCTTTCAATCGAAGGGGGGTGAGAAATAAACTTCGGAGAGTTTTAACTGTCTGTGTCGAAAAGAATGGGCCTTTAAATTATTGCGCTAGGCTTAATTGTATTTGTAACGTAAGTCGGTTTCAAAAGTTTATGATTTGAGTATAAATATGTCTCAAGGAACCAGTGTAGTTAGAGGATATGTTTCAGGTACACGCATTACGATATAGGGTCAGGAAGCCACTTAGGTGGTTGATGGCACTGTATGGTTTTGAAAGTGGATAACACAAACCAAATTCGTTTTCTCTTTTCGACTAGTGCTTAGAGAATCACGAACCTGTGGTGGACTAATGTCCCCTAATCCCTCTATCAGGACCGCCAAGTTAACGCCACCATCTGTTTCCCAATGCTTGGAGTGGGTGGAGAAAGTTGAGCAACGAGTTGAACGCTGGACCGAACAAAGCGGTGACTTCCTATTTCGGACAAGAGTAACACGGACAAACAATTTTAAAGGCCGTACATCCTCACACCGAATAATTTAGGAAGATGATCTCCCTAAATACAATTGGAGACTTTAATCAGAGAGTTGCTATTTGGATGACATATGCAGTCAGTTGTGTTTCCAATTGCTCAAAAGTCGTGTGTGAATATCGGCTGTACAATTTTTAAACTTAGAGAAAGCTTTTGTCGAGAAAGTGTCTGGAAAGTGTACTAGACAGCTTTGGCAGTATCCGAAAATTGCAAACCCAATTCAGAGCCAATTTCGATTCCAGTGGGCCTAATTACGAGCCCAGTATCTTCTCATTCGATCCTATTTTGATTCCAGTGTCCGTAGTGCCGGGCCGATTCCAAGTCCGTAAATTTGAAAATGTAGTATATTATATGATGCAAATCCCTTTTTTAAACTAATTTACAGGTACAGGTTCACTACAGAGTCTAACTTTTGGAGTCAATTTCATGCTCCATCCACTCACACTGAAATTTATTTGACTGTGCGACCATAATTATCGAACTGTGCATTAATAACAAAACAAGAGGGCAATCCACGGAGCTGCTTATTTCATCGCTAGCACACGCACTGAGCCATATAACTGGAGGATCCACGTCAAAGTGGAATCTAAAGAAATTATATAAGCATAGATACCAAACTCCTCAACCCATACTGTTACGTAAGTAACTGTTACTCACTTGCAACTATTCTATATAATATTTACACCACTGACATCAGTATAGCAGAATAATTTAAACACAATGCGATGTGACATTCCCTTTAAATTCACATAAAAAGTATTAACTTCCTTTCATTAACTGGTGAATGGTGATACACTCTGTGTACCTACAAAACATTTTTCAGTTCGTTACAATATAATGCCATCGTCTACGCAATTCAACCAAAAAACGGATCTTGACGTAATTACAAATCACGTAGAGCTGTAATTTTAAACTAGGAAATGACAATGCTTAAACATTATAAAGCATAGATAAAAGAAGATCAGTAGTTAATCGAAGTAACTTCGCATTCAACAATGGAGGATAATAATAACAATAATACAAAAAGAAAAAAAGGAAAGATCTAAGAAGCTTAAATTCGAAAAGAAAGGGCATTAGCAACTTCATGATATCTCTTAATTCTTTTCGGGGAACAGTTTGGTTTTGAACATATATGATTTTCGACTTTCAATATGAATAAAAGTTTATGATAAAAACTTTCGACATCAGGAATTGTCGAATTCAGTTTACAACAGTAAATGAAATGTTTGCAATACAAAAAAACAAAATTGTACGGATGCTGCAAAAGGAGCTTATAACCAAAGAAAAAATCGGATTTACTTAATTAATATGAATTGTCTGCCAAAGAGATATTGCTCTGTGTCTAAAAGGAAAGAGGAGGTGTACGGACAGCTCTAGAATAAGTGTTGGATGGTTTCTATTTCAGTTGTACAAAATTCACAATTACGAGAATCGATTTTATTCATAGCGAAAAGCAGCTTATTGGTGGCAAGGATTCTGTGCAAAAAACGAAATTGGAAATAAAGAAGCTTACTATCTGAAAGAGTAATCCGGGGGATAGTGAATATTTTCTGCCAGTCATCCTGGGTGAAGTTAAATGTAGCATTCCATTTAACAATACATCTAGGTGGCAAAACGATTTGGTCAATAAGCTTACAATAGGCAAAATTCGTGACACGGGCTTGGTTAAGCGTAGCACTATAAATAGGGGGAGAATTTTCAATGTTAAAGGGGTCCCCTTTCCACCCGGCTGGAATTGAGGCCAACAGTCTAAAAAACGTAGTAAAAGGGTACTGCCTAATACGAAACTTGTTACAAAAATCGACATAAGAATTCAAACTGCCATTATCATCAAATAAGTCCTTAACACATAAAACGCCGGATCTATAAAGTTTTTCATTGTACACTGTTTTACCATCGACCTTTATAAAATGATTGTTCCAGAGAACTTGATTACCATAATTGTTTACAGGTGTATGAAAATGTAAGGAGCTCCAAGCATGACAAACTTGTCTAATGAAAATATTATTAATTGAATGATGATGATGATGATGATGCTGGTGATGGTGGTGGTGGTGGTGATGGTGATGGTGATGGTGATGGTGATGGTGATGGTGATGGAGATGGTGATGGTGACGGTGACGGTGACGGTGACGGTGACGGTGACGGTGACGGTGACGGTGACGGTGACGGTGACGATGACGATGACGATGACGATGA
>WURT03155867.1:11512-28503 GCA_009936505.3 Holothuria glaberrima | reverse complement strand
AACATATTTTAAGTCATACAAACAAATTTTCTTTACAAATGTAAAAAAATGAGAGTTTGTAATATATTCCCTTTTCTTGCGCCATATTTTCCGTCTCAGCAAAAGGAAAGTGAACCCCCACTGCGGCTAGCGGATAGGGCTGTGCACTAGCGGCTAGCTCTATCGTGGAAAGACGGTATTCTGTTCAGAGGTAAACGTAAATATACATGACAAGGGTGTCTGACAGTAGCAACGGTTGAGATAATAGTCTTAAGGTGAACTCTTAAAACTCCAAAATGTATTCACAGTAATTTTACCAAATTTTAGCAGTTTCATATATGTACCCAGTGTTGATGAAGTTTTACACAAGTGTTTTCAGTGTTGAGCAAGATTAAGCCTCCTCCTAGAGGTCATTTGGGCAATTAATTTTCTTTTCAGCTCACTTACAGAGCTAAAGACAGTTTTCTTTAAATTGAACAAAGGGCATCAAACTTTTCTGGATGAGAATATGGGATGAGGAAATTAGAGCTTTTAAACAAAAATCTATTTGGAGGGCCAGGAACAGGGAGTGGATCCTTAAGATGCTGCTATCGAAGAGATAATCTCTTTACTTTCAGGTAAGGGGTCTCTTCCATCTTACATGAGAAGTTGATGCCACAGAAGACACAGTCGTACAAACCAATAAAATACCCGTCAGCCTTAAATCTATCTAGTCATAAAGCAAAACTCATAAACGAGGTGTTTCCTAGCTGCACCTACTCCCTCACGTGAGTTTTATTGACCTAGCAGACCGTTTTACAAATATTCCATTTTATTTACCAAGTAATTGCTAACCACAGAATTCTGTGGTGTCAACTCTCTTGACGGCAGGGAGTAAGTTCAACAGCTGTCGAACAGGTGTTAAGTTATTGTGATTTATTGCTTATTTTTCTTCTATTAATTATAACGTTCTCGGGGGTTAAATTTGACAAAATTTAGATCGAGGAAGGTGTAAATTTTCCATAGAATCTGATTATTTCAATAATATTATTGACAAATGTGTTCTTTTGAAGAAACCCCTGTGTCATATTATACCCAGTACCAGTCAACCTTGAGAAGTCCGTAAAATTAAGTGGCAGTGAAGGGCATATTCTCCCTATTCATTGCCAACTCTTACGACCGTCAGTTCTGTGGGATCATCTTGGCATGTATACACTATTCTGTCGTTTCATTTGGGTGCAAGAAAGGGGTGTCCCCGACGCTGCGGTTATTGGTGAAATATGCTCTTTCTCATGTCTCACAGGTAAGTGATATCTTCCGCCTTACATACTGTACTGCCATTTCATTATAATAAACGATAGACCTACCACACATCTTTAAATGGAATAACATATTGAGAATGTAACTTTTACATCTTGCTTCCATCTTCAGTGAACTCGATGGTTTCCATGTTTGAGGTGAGAACATCCTCTAATTGTTTTACTTAAAGGTACGTGTTTCCTGTCACAGTAAACATTGTCATTATGTGCATCCTTCCCATCATTGCATTGTTAGTGCATGCCTTGTTGGAGATTATATGGCACTGATTAACGTCAGCATATGCAGTGTTGTGATTTGTTATATAAAAGTGTCAAGAATGTGTACACACTATTGTTTTACACCACTCTAGGCAAATTGTTTTCTCCTCAATCGGTCCTAATCCAGGCTTGCAACACAGATTACCTTTAGTCCCCTTCCATCCTCATTAAGTACCATAAGTACCTCCCACAAAGAATCTTCAATACCCATCGCCATAATTCTTATACACCTGCAGAAATCACAATAGCATGTCAACTCTAACCACTTAATATATTGCATATATGTGCACTATATTGTAATTTGATAATCATATCTATTAGTAATGTTTGTAGGAATGCTTCTGAAAAAATTTCAGTGTACAGTGTAGTCGCTGATGTTATTGGTCAATTAGAGTGACTTGTGTAAATTTTGCAATTGGGATCACTCATTTTTTGAATATTACAATACTGTGATTAGTGCTCCCTGTTAATTTTGAGACGATAAGACCCCGTCTTTAAAGAAGATATTTCAACCCCGTGGATAATTTCAACTAGTCTTGAATATCTGAAATATCAGTACTCTCGGGTAGATAGTTTCATTTGCTTGTAAATTACACTCTTGAACTGCCTAGACTTTGTACATCAAGTTAAGGGGAAGATAGGGTTCGAGGAAAACGCGAACGATAGTTTGTACTTTGTACCCAACGATGGGGCATTGACAAGGGCAAGGGTGGGATACTTCCCGGGTCCAATCAATTGCGGATGCCATGTCAATCCAAAATGGAAACTAGATAAATGGCCAAATAGCTAAAATCACCCTTTACCTTAGCGATAAGAGCCGGCATAAAGAATTTTTCCATGGAAATGATTTTTTAAACATTTCGTTAGTTTTAACACTTTCTAAAACACCATTTCCAATCAGTCCACTTTACATTAACAAGGTTTTCCAAAGAGGAGATCCCTTACACCATACCCGCATGAGGTGGATGAGAAAAGATTCACCACGGGTGCCAGCTACTCTAAGAATGCCACTGGTACACAAGAAGTTGGGAAAGATAAGAGTTGGGTGAAGTAGTGGCAAAGGCCGTTTTCCAGTGATTTTCAAAGACCGTGTACATACATGTGCGGTGACAAGTTGTCAGTATTGGTGTCTAATCATCCGAATAAACTACATTGAGTCCCTGGGTAGCGTATACTGGGCTACACCTATTGTCTAACGCATAATGTTAACAACAAGACGTCTTGTGACGTAATTTCAACATACCTGAGGTACGGCTCCACAATATTCAGTGCTGTTTTCATTCCCCATTAATGAAATTTTACCC
The DNA here is from genome assembly GCA_009936505.3 of Holothuria glaberrima. Classification (NCBI taxonomy): domain Eukaryota; kingdom Metazoa; phylum Echinodermata; class Holothuroidea; order Aspidochirotida; family Holothuriidae; genus Holothuria; species Holothuria glaberrima. The sequence continues at coordinate 25,664 of WURT03155867.1, read as the reverse complement.
ACGGAAAAATTCAAATTGGCACCAATCTCTCCATTACGTTACGTCCCCGTACCCCCACTTGTATCTATCCTGACTGTACTACAGAATGACGTTGTATTAACAGTACTGTAACTAGGAGCAACTGATAGGTGCTACATTGTTGGCAATACAACAAAAATCGGAGGCAGTCTACCCCGTCCCAACTGAAAACCTCCAAAGTACCCAACAGGCCTACTGACCTACTAGAAATTCATGCAAAATTTCAAAAAGTTAAAACTTTTATTCAGAAACAAAGCTCCACCCCTTTCTAATTACTCAGCAGCATGACCCACTGGAAAAGTAGAAGCCTTCCGTTACCAAACCATGGATGTAATTTGAACTCACGTTGTGGAGCCTGCAATTTCCAGCTGCACCACCGTTCATTTTCATCTCCGTTACAGACTCGGTCGTCAATTGCTCCGAAAGAGATTATCGTCTGGTTCAAACAGTCTAGTTTTGCATCTAAGGCGCACTTTTGCCGTCCGTCACAGATTTCGTTCCAGCTGGCACAGAGATTCTCTTCCACGCATTGTATACCTTCGAAAGGATTTCCTCTGCAAACTGTAAGAGCACAGACAAACAGATAAATATGTGGAATATCGATACGGACCTTTGGTTTCAAGCATTATTTTAAAGTCGTACGGTGGATAGGACAGCTAAACAAACGAAAAGTGACACTATACTTGCTTGAGCTACTGGAAAGTTTGGCCAAATACCTTTTCCACTTTTCTGGACTACCCGTTTACTTGTAACGACCCAACCCTTGTCGTGTACCTGGGGTGGATGGGCTATTATCCCTTGGGAGGAAGGAGCTGTTTTCAAATTTGAGGGGATGTCACCCAATCTAACCTATACGGGAGCTATCAGAGTTTCTACAATCCTCGACAAAAATGATGGAACAAACGAACAAAACAAGCAACGGTAAGATCACCGCCCCTGTCTACATGCCCATTCCCCTGTTCAATGTTGCGGCAGCTTAATGTGTTCCGAGACTTCAACATTGGTATGGGGAACAGAGTTTGCCCCATGTACTTTTGTCGAGGATTGTAGCTATGCGAAATAGGCTTCATTCGAGGATTCATTTGCTGCAGCGTCATAGGAGAAATTTGCTCACCCTCCGGCTATCCTACAGTTCTCTGTGGTTGCATACCGCACTGCTCGATGCATTTCGGAACAGTGTTTTGAACGATAGGTTGCCCCTAATCACTTGCCCTCCTCGATGTAATGTTCAGTCCTGATAACGCAGTTCTGTTCCATATCGATTCCTAGGGTAACCATCTATGCATTACTGAATATTTGATTTCAATACATTCTTTTATCACAACACAGCATTTGCAAGTAACAGATAAAGTAAATATCAAAACAAGGAGTTGGTATTTTTTTCTGAAAAGTACACCAAGGTCAATTACAACCTTCGGGCTATTCATAGAGTTGGATTGACAATGTAAATATTTATCATGGGTAATATTCGTTTCTTTTTCATAATGGGACCATTATATGAAACTCGCTTTCCTTTCCAATAAAGACTGATGAGTTCAACATGTTGTTATGTGTACATACTTTGGTACCGATTATCTCCCAAGTTTCGGCAGAAATGATTTATTTCAAAATTAGATCAGTTTTTGTCTCGAGATTTAGTTCAGATTATGTCTTAAAAGATATTTTGTCTTGTGCCGTTTAAGGAAAGTGTTGATTCTCTCAACTAAAATTTCACACTTAGTGGTTTTAATGTTTGCATCTCGTCCTTCTGATCAGAAACTTTGTTTTAGACGTCATCTAAACCAAATAAATTAAAATAACTTAAGGTGGCATAAGTATTGAGCCGTTTACTTGGCACACTCAATACCCCATACGGATTTGCATACTCGCGTCCAACCACGTCATTTAGGAGGAATACAATTAGGCATATGGCGTGCAGCAACGTAGATTTCACACGCTCAGGCATAAGACTAAAGCCGAACGCACACGAACGTCAGAAAACGCGAAACACACACACACACAAACAAACACCTTTCATGTTTTCTGACGCCCGTGTGCCTTGGACGAAAACAGAAAACATCGTTTCGCGAAACAAACAGTGCTTGTTTCGCTAAACGAGTGTTTCGCGTTCCGCGAAACAAGTTGCTAGTCACAAACACTTAACATACGAAGATTGGCTCACATGATTATAAAATGGTGACCTGCATGCAACCGTCTTGGCGTCTTGAAGGCACATACATGTTTGTTGTTCTTTTCCCAGAGTATTCGGACGGGGAAATGGAGATGCTGTCTACCACAGTATACCAGTCTGCTGTTTTTGAATAAAGCATTAGAAAAATCTGCCCCTTGAAAGTGGACGTCATGACTTGGCCGTTAGCGTCACGACTTGGCCGATAGAAAACCGCAAACAACAAAATGTCCGTGGAATTTGTACCAGGTCTTCACAGCCCGACAAAAGACTGGGAGTTCAAATTCCATTAGAAGTATTGGCAGTCACTGGAACATGTAATCTGCAAGAATGTGGCTTTTTTGTCAGTTGTAAAATAAGGAGAGACTTCAAGGATAGAACAAGTTTGCCCAACTTTCAATGGAGGCAATTCTTCAGTGGAAGTGTCGTGTGCTCACTTTTAGCCCCACTCCCCCGGCTCGTACACTCTAAAAACAATAGAGTGAAATTCACTCCAAAAGAGTGAATTAAGGGACCACTCCTAAGGGAGAGTGAATTTCACCGGGAGGGGAGTGAGAATTCACTCCAAGCAGAGCGACACTTCATACACATGGAATGAAATATCGCTCTATTTGGAGTGAATTTTCACTCCATTCCGGGTGAAATTCACTTTTCCTAGGAGTGGTCCCTTAATTCACTCTTTTGGAGTGAATTTCACTCTTTTGTTTTTTAGAGTGTAGCCAGGAATTCTGACATGCGGATGGGGGTACGTACAGCACTATAAAAAGGGGAATTGACTCCGATTGTTTAATATAGCTCTTGGCAATCAATTTCTCTAAAGGGTCATGATGGTCTCTACGCGGCGCCCCGGTCTTCTGGTCCAAGCACCCTTTCTTGAAGTAGAGCAAAATTAGGGTTGCATCCTTGTCAAAAATGCGAGAGGAGCTGCTAGTCTTTCTGAGTGAGGATGTTCCGTCTCAAGATTTTGTCTTGTGTGTACGGTTCCCCCGACTCCTAGTTTCAAGTAAAAGGTAGACCTCGAACCAGGGGTGTCCGCCAGGGTTTGGCCGACATGGGGCCAGGCTCCCGTCGGGGGAAGGGAGAGCGACCCAAAGCTCTTACAAATTCAATGGGTTTGCCAGAACAATGTCGTCGAGTGTGAGGAGGGGATTAAAAAAAGCCTTTGCACAATACCATTCCAATGCAGAACATATTTTGCATAGTATCCATATATATTTGAAGTACCAGCCTGTGTGCTGACGTACGTTCATTGGGGAAATCTGAATTCTGTAAATGCATAATGCGCAAAGCATGCGAAAATTTGGGGGTATATACACATAAAAGAACCTATGCTCATTTAGCGAAAAAATCAACCGTTCAGGTGGTTGACTCCAGTCGAGGATTACATACATTGTATTGTATCCACCCAGTCTGCCCGATGAAGCAGTAGGCTAAAGGATCCCATAACGAGTTGCTTACCGTACGGTACGGCAAACAAAGGAGAACCTTACATAGGGTTTGCGATATGGGATGAAATCCCGCGACCTTTACACAAAACTGTGTAGGCTACCTAAGGGTTACTTGGAAAGTGGAATAGGCTTGTACTATTAAGCTCTATGGAATGAACTATGGAAGAAACTGAAACAACGAGAATTCTATATTGATAGCGAAGCGCACAGAGAATTATGGGTTCACATTGAAGAAACTGCCCCATTGAGCAGTTGACAGCAAAGGCAGCGTGTCTGTTGGGCCCGTCATACTCTACCATACCGATTATGGCTCTGAATAAGGAAAAATTCCCCAGTGTTGGACTAACCCATGACAGGAGCCATGGGGCTATGGTACTACCCCTTCTGGGGCGTTTTGGCGCTTGTTCAAGGAGGCTACCTACCACCTAGGCTACGACGAGCAGCAGCTAGGACAGCTAGAAAGTTAGTTTCTGAATAGCTGACTTTTTGTTTTCGCACATGTTTTTTGTTTTCGTGTGTGCAGGTACACTAACGAAAACGCGAAATAAGTGCGAAAAAAATTGTTTCGTGTTTCGAGTTTTCTGACGTCCGTGTGCGTTCGGCTTAACGCCCCCCTGGGTTCACCAATCAGTTATCTGCATTTGTTGATAACGTTGCAGTGATACGTGCACTTCGTGTTCTGTGATGTCATATGCATAACGCTTATGGTAACTCATAGGCCGTGTGTTTCTCAAACGGTGGCCAGCGGCTAATTGTGGTGGGCCATAGAATGCAGTCTGGTGGATGTCTTCATTTCGGTCATGATTTTTTTACTATAGTTTATCTGACACTATTTTTGTCTGTCCGGATGGCATTTAAGTAGTACGCCTATACGTTACTTTGTGTTAAAGCTTATCCTGTGTGAAATTATTTCATAGGCCTACATCTTTCAGTTAATGGAGAAAGGTGGTCTTTAGATAATTTCAACAATCGCAAATGAGTCTCGTAAAACGAAATATTGAGTAACCCTGTCTTAGACCAAATGTGTCCAGTTTTGTCGATGGCCTGTTAAGCCGTATCACCATCTACTGCTTTAAAGGAACACTCTATCTTCTTCTTTTACCCTTGAAGGCCGTTCTCGGCCTCGATAGTTTAGATGCAATACACCACATCATTCGGAACTCTTTACCACTGACTACAGGAGGCATATTGCATCAAAAATATCTCACCAAGTAACTAGTAAGGACTTCCGTGCATTCGGGGCTCTTTCCCGATGATAACAAATGGCGGCAATGTCACAGTGGTATAATGTGGTAAAACTGTCAGGAAAATTATGCCTTAGTATTTTGCAACAGATGGAGCCAGAACATTTTTCATGGGATGGGAATGTGTTATTGCATGGGAACTTAAAATACATAAGCAGTACTTTTTTCACTCTTAAATTTTCCAGTAGGACGCCTAGGACACGAGTTTCGTAACTCTCCCTTAGCTACGCCACTACCATTTGATGGATAACAAATTTCGTCAACCTTTTTGTACCCGTTTCAATTTCCACTCATACGCCAGACCCAACGTTTTGTTTTTTCTGATCAGAAATCTGAAGCAAAGACACTGTAGTCTTATATATAGAAACTTTATGCAATGAACTGGTGGCATTTAAAAATAATCCTGCCTTCTCTTTTTAAAGTTACTTTACCGGTACAACACTGTAAAATTAGATGGTTTTCGTCCAGCTCCTACCTCAGAAGTACCTTATAAATTTGCAACTTTTCAGTGACTTTGAAGGAACCACGACCCTCCCAGCACATTGTATAGCAAAAAAACTATGAAAACTGGGACGGAAAATGACTGCTTTTGGATGATTTTGTCCGAGATCTACCAAATCAACTTGCCATAAAAAATTGTCAAAGACAATTACATTCTAGAGTCGCTGCCTGGACTATTCCATTGTAAATTAGGATGGAATAAACGATCGGTCGTAAACCTTCAAGTTTTCTTCGTGTTATGGAAGATACAATTAAATTTGTCCTTCAGCCGTTATCGGCAATAATTAAGATAGAAAATTCCTGTTTCAAAGTGGAACAGTCGGCCGATAACGCAATGAAATATTTCTTTCTTAGTAACCTTGAAACATCGTCCATAAGCAGCATTTTTTTTTTACTTAAATCGTCCAAAAGGCGAAAGACGAAAACAGGAGAAAACAAAACGTCGTCCAAAATCTTCCAAAATCGTCCCATTTTCACTGGGTTAGGACGCCTGATGCATGTTTACAATCCTTTGCCTTTTTCCAGGTGTCAGAGTGACATTATACGTCTCCAAAAAGATATGGTAATGGAACGGCATCCAAAGCATAATAAGGGCTGCTGAGAAGTAAAGTTTCAAAGCGATAGCTGTAATAAGGGCTGTAGCAGAAAAAAATGCCAACTGTATGGCTGCAGTAAGTGCCTAAGCGTTCATCAAATTAGAAAGGTGATACACTTCTCTGATCTAACTATAACTATGCTTTTAACGCTCTCACACCATAAAAAGGGTTCAAGGTCAGCATGCACAGCCGTAGGAACCTGTTCTAAACTGGGGGAAGGGACGTTTAAACGGTCATCCTCTCTGGGGAGAGGCTAAGAGTAGAGATTTGTCAGTCCATTCGGAAAAGTATTTGAATATTTGATCTACCTTAGATGAAATTTGATCCCATTTTTCACCAGAGTTTAGAAAAATTGATTTTAAAGTTTCACTTTGACAAGAGGCTTACCCCCATCAGACCCCCCTTCCGACTCTCTATGCCCATCTTTGCATGTATACTACTACTTACAGGTATGATCAAAATTCATCAACTCCGCCTTGAGTGCGTTGATTTGAAACTGTGTATACTTCCATGATGGGTTACTATCTCGTTTTTCTCTGCTTTGAACCTGTAAAATATTAAAAAAAAAAATTAATTTACTGTAATTTCGCTAGAAAAAACTAATATCGACCAAATGTAACTCATTGACCTGAGTAATGTTGGCGTTCATCATTAGCATGAACAGCAAGGTGACATGTTATTGTGTTCCCATTTTATAACTTGTTCATTATGAGGTTGAAGATGGCACAGGGGCACAGAATATTAGGTACACCAACTTCATGGGGTTCAGCGAGGTGTGACAATGTTAAGGTTCACTGAGCCCTATACCTATAGTGCACCTAAGATTCTGTTCCAACGTCGAAGTGTTATAGAGCACAATCCGGTGACAATTGCGTCATAAAATTGCGGTATCCTACAAGACAAGTTTGACGTCCTCATATTAATAGCAAGATTAAAATAACGTATTTAATGGTCATTTTTTCATGTTATCACGTTAAAAAGATGTTTCATAGCGCCCCACCTTCTACTGTCTCAGTGGAGTATATTATGTTACCAATCGTAAGGCCTTCGCAATGCCAAACATTTCTGAAATACATTTGTGTGAAAGATATTTTCACCAATCAATTGCGCCTTAAAGCTTTCTGTTCAGCTCAACTGCATACCCACACTAAAAAAGGTAAAAGCAGCTATTCATTTTAGGGAGATTAATATGACACGAAATATGAATTTCACTACACCTCCAAACGTATCTTTGCTATGTTTCACTATTTTCAATTTGATCCTCATTTAAACAAAAAATATCCGACTCCAAGCTTACACGTTCCTCTAGTGCTACATTTCTATGACAATTATGAAACTTTTCATGTCTTGGACATAGATTTTTGACTTGTCGCCGAAATCAAATCAATCTAAGCGAGATAAATGGACTTACATGCGTAGGAATGTGTGTTTGTTTGTGAAACTTTATTGGAAAACGTCGATATATATGAAGGACTGAGCCTTCATGTATAGGCTAACGTGGTGAATGTCCCGTATTGAACGTGGGCTAAAATCGCACTGGTCTGGTAGAGGTATCAAGTTATTAGAGGTCACCGGACGTTATTCTGTGATAACAGCGTAAACAAGATTTTTCATTTGCTCAAATGTGAAAGAGTCTCATACATAGTTTGCGGTTGCTCCATTTAAGAAGAAGAACTTCATCATTTAGTAGGAAGTCACATGTCATTTGTGTATATACTAGATGTCGAAAAGGAAGCCATGTAAACACAGCAAATCAAGTATAGGAAAATATGTCTAGATTGTACTGTAATGCCTAAGATCATGAATGCAAAAATCTGATTTATGACCATTTTATCGTGAAACTTCCAAAGATATTAATCTCAACTATTTGACCAGTTCCCCGGGAATTTAAACATTCTGAATGTTAACACGGTAACTTTTCGACAATGGCCCTCATCAACTTACAACCACAGAATATTATAAATCATGTTAAAGGGGAACGAATTCTCTGACTTGCCGAGCTATTGGTGTGATGAAGACAATTCATAGAGGCGGCGGTTTTTCGCCCTAAAGCCCCGTCTACACGATAATACCTTTTTTCTCAAAACTTCATCATACATTTGTATGACGATGTTCATGAACAAATCATGTATGATCGTGTAGACGGGCTTCCCAACAGATTCGAACAAAGTCCAATATGTATGACAGTGTTCAAATTTTTACATGGATGTTTCATCTTTCCAACGAAAATTCAAAACATTTGAGAACGTCTCGGTCTATTCTCATCATTTGCTAATTATTCATGGTCTTAGTAAGAGAAATCATTGCCTAACATGCGTATTACTCGATTTAAGGAATATTTAGCAAAAATCGAGAATTTAGAACATTACAAGTCTGGGTAGTTTGGGGGCTACATTATATAGCGCATAATCATTAAGCATATGGTACACGTACGTGCATAATCCAAGAGGGAATCTTTGAAACAGTGTCATACATTTGCATGATGATGTTCATGGACTAGTGTATGATTGTGTAGACGGGGCTTCAAATTTTTGGTGTTGGTTGTTGACTTTTCACATGAATTTTTCCCGACAAATAAAGGACCACGTCCTTAAATTTGATATTTCCTGAAATCGACACCGGCTAATAGTCCCAAAGCATTAGGTTAAACTTGGAAATAGCTCTAACAAGCTGAAATTTTCAGGATAGGTCTAGGAATATGAATTAAACAACATACTTAAAGTCCCAAAAATCCTCGAGGAGCTCTCTTTAAACTTTCAAGAGGCGTTCAAAATTCTCAAGTTTTATTTAATGACTTTTGGAAAGTGACTTAAGTATCCAAAAATATGTTTGAAGCCACAAGAAGGCTGTTAAAATAATCATATAGGGATTTTGAAACGGAATATATATGAAATTAAAATGGCATCCTTTCAAAGTGGCCGCCATCTTTAATTTCCATCAAAATTATTCAACCATAAGATTTGAATACAATTACAGTGTTTAAACATAAGTCTTAAAGTCTCAAAGGTACAAGGAGTCTGATTTAATCTTTTTTAGAGTGCTTGGAAGGCATAAATATTCCAAACCAAGTGTCGCCAAATCCACCTTCTCATAAGTCTGAAGACGTTCCGGTTAAGTAACCATAACCCGTTTTATAGCATGCATGCAACATTTTTAAACGTGATTCAGTTTGTTAAGTTTACAATTGAAAGTACATGTAAACCTTACCGAAATAATGTTTTTACCATCTAAAAATCGGAAATGATTACAAATCAACATAACTTTTTTATCACATGGAGCCAATGCGGCAACTTCAAATCGTTTCCACGAACAAACTATGGCTTTTTTTACGAATAGTTCAAAGGGCTTGCAACAACTTTGATTAACATTATAGTGTACGGAAATTTCATGTCAGCATGCAACTTCTTGAACATTTTCTGAGGACAGCTCAAACTCATTTGTGTTTAAACTGTAAAAGATTATCGAAGGCTTTCCTAGCTACAATCTTGGCTACAATTCAAAGTTTCGAAGCTTTTAAAGATTATCTCATTTCCTAAACAATTCATTTCTCTGGTGTTTTATGTATTTATTGCAGATCAAGGGTCAGCCATGGAGGTATTTTCTAACCTTTTTATGATCCACTCACAAACATGTTTTTTCAGGTAATGAATAAACCATACCTGATTTGGTTTACCAAAATACTTGCGTGACACGTAGTCACCTTCATAGGTGGCGTACCGAACAAGATTTAAAACATTTGTGAGAAGGGTCCATATAAAACCGAACGGTGTGCAACTTGAACCCTTTGTTGCTTAAAAAAACATTTGATGCGGTCATTGCGGTACAAGTAATTGAGAGATTTGAAAACCGCCGACATAAATCGAAATGATTAAAACTGATATTTGCTACATTGAAGACATGTTTTAGGGACACTGGGAGGTTGCATCAGGTCCGCAGTCAGGCAAGGTACCGAAGGAGGTGAGACAGCTACGGGGGATGAGCGATTTTTTTCCAGAGGGTGGGGAAACATACTAAAATGCGTGAAGGCGGTGTTCATTTTAAATTTGTAGGGGGTAAAATTGTGTGGGGACGCCGCCCACTGCCCGCTACTCTTGGCTACGGGCTTCAACTGCATATACACTTTAAACAAAGATCAAGTATAAGTATTGTGTCCCAACTTCACCTTCATATTCATGATACCTACTTACGTAAGCTAACTCAATTTCAAGAAGTACTCATAATGGAAAATCAGCAGCAACGTGAGACTAATCTAGAGAATTGGCGTTCGTTTTATTCACACAGTCAGTACATGTTATATTTTTATATGGTGTTGTATCAGGAAGACAACACTTTAACGTGAAGCGATGAGTACAGGCAGGCAACCTATCGACCTTCCGACTCACTTAATCATGAATATCTCTAAGAATAGAACCTCCATAAATTATGTTATAAGGCAGCGCACTACCAATGATATCTTCATTGACTTACACACTACATTTCATTCTTTTCTTGGCCTCCGATGTACCCTTGTTATCCCCTTAAAAAAACTTTTTAAGAGGCAAAAGCACAACCCTTCATGACATGAGCTTACAACTAACTAGACCTACAGTTTTTCAAATTTGTGCAGCATGACCACTGGAACTTTTGAGGTGCGAGACCTTCTTCGACAAAATATTATCCCCCCTTTGAAGTTTCAACTAAAATACAGGCACTATGCACTGTTGGGGAATATAATGCAATACGGTAATAGTCTTAAAAGACCTCCACCTTCCTTCATTTTTTGCATAATGAGTACGTCAACGTCTATTTCTACAACATCCGTATTCCAATGGTAAAATGAGCACATCCTTTCAGCAAAATGGTATGCAATGAGTCCAACTTTTTTAGGAATTAAATTCGTCAGGTAACCTTTTTCCTCGGAGACTTTCTCTTGTGAATTAGAAGTGTGATACCAAAGGTCGATAGGTGACGCGTAATTTGTTAAGTCAAAGCGGATAGCTAGGATTTATCCCATCATGGTGTTTGCGAAGATATTTCCTGTCCGAATTCTTCAAATATATTTCAAAGTGTTCCATAGCCATATAACTTCTGCGATGTTTAGTTGAAATATTAACGCAGAGCTTGCCTAGCATCTTTTTACATTGAGAAAGGGGCAGTTGATGGACTATTTCAACCTATTAAACCTAGGGTTGGCGCTCGGGTTTGCCCAATGGGGGGGGGGGGGCAATCCGAAGCTTTAACAAAAGCGACGATTGCAAGAAGGATGGCGAAAATTTATTCCCGGCGATGTTCCCGCTACGGAAGTTTGAGGAGTTCTCTGCAGAAAATTTCAAAATTTTAAGGTGTTATTGAAGAAATTTTAGATTTTTATTGAAGAAAATTTGAAAAACTTAGGTTTTTATTCAAAAAAAAAACCTGATCTCTTTTTGAAGAATGTGCTCTCTATTGAAACAAAATCGAGACAACCGTCAGATCGACTTATCCTCGACATGAATTACGTACCTTACCGTACATATTAAGGCTCTCCGACGAAATTGAATAAACTCACTGACGGAGAGGTTGCAGACGTTCCAGGTGGGGGAACATGACCGGTGCTCCCCATCTGGCGTTACCCCTGATTTACCCCTCCCTCCCTCCCTCCCACTCTAAAGACTATGAGTTCGTGTATAACTGGGGGATATGGCTAGGTCGTCGACCTCATCACCCCATGTCGGGTGATATACACTTTCTTTTATTAGACACAAATTCCCCAAGCAAGTCGCCTTTGGCAATATTAAAATAGTACTGTACGTATCTAAACAGTGGCAGATAGTTTGTTTTCTTTGTCTCTTCACCGTATCTAATTCACAAACGGGCTGTCAAACTAACATAATAGGCTATCACAGCTTTAACCCAGGTATCTGCGTAGTTTTAAGTGGATATTTCCTGCATTACCGTTATAGCTACTGAAAGTTGCGCGCTGTACTGTAATACTGTAGATCAAAAGAGTGACTGAAAACGATTTCTTCAAAAACATGTCCTATATTCCTCTTTATTACCTTCATAACTACAAAAAGTGGCATCAATTTGACTGACAAGAAGATGGTGAAAGGTATTTCTACCATTTCATATTCAGGCAGACTTTTGTTTATTTATGACTTGTAAACTGGTAAACCATGTGACAAACTTGACGTGACTATGTCGGTAACTCCTGCTGTTTTGATGAGATTTAGCTACAACTGTATCTTCGGCCAACCCGATGCTTGTCAAGTTCTGCTTTACACATGACACATTTCAAGTTTTTTTTCAGTGATGACTGCCATTTGTCGGCTTTTCTGACGCTATATATCTTTAAAGGATAACTACGTGGTGTCAACTGGTACTTACTGAGTTCAGTTTGTTTCGTGGTGGTGGTGGTGTTGGTGTTGGTGGTGGTAGGGAAGGGGGTTGTATTTAAAGTCATCTCGATGACTTCATCTTAGAGAGAAATTATCCTTACATGTAGGAAAAATTCACAACGAGGGTGGGACACTAGGATTGGGGAAAAGAATACTGTCTCCTCTTTAAAGAATCAGAACCTCTCTGCCTTCGAATTGGATTTTGAAGAAAGAATGTTGTCCTAATTGACAATTTTTCTGTGGTAAGCAAAAGGCGGGTAGCCAAAGGGGTATTTGGAGGGTTAACGCCTTATGACCATTCTGCCTTCGACAGGGACATCGTCCCTGAAAATCATTAGGGACCTTGAGAGGTCTCTGGGCCCCACACCCATGTGGGAGGCTTTGCAGGCAAGCGGTTGCCCTTGCGTTCTTGGACAAGTGTGTCCTTAAACTCCTTCTAGTGAGACAAAATCCTGAATATGTGCCTGGTGAGTAGGTTTACTGCAAGGAGATGGGGGCTTAATATGAAGTGGGGTCCCTTAAAGATTACGTACTGAACCTGGCATGAAATAGGTCAGTCAATGAAACGTTTAACTTGCAAGTAGAAAGGTGGAAAAAAATGCGAGTAAGGTCATTCCCAGGTCACCACCAAGAGAACAAATCGTGGTGCAGAAGGGGGAGGGGAGTCGGTGGATTGAAAACAGAGATGTACCTTTAATTTTAAGTAGCCTAATGTTTTATCAAATTGCCGACAGAGGCAGGGCCATTGTACCAAATTATGGGGGTTGGTACTGTAATTAAAAAAGTCCTTGACTCCTCATTAGTTATGTACCAAGCTATCTCTGTTACGATAACAGTGAAACGTTATCCTTTGCACTTTTTTTTTCAAACCAAAGCTAGATTAAATTAACAGGCAAACCATGGTAATATATGTAAGAAGACATTTGGCTAAATTTGAAACTCATTTACCCCTTTTTTTGTTCATTCCTCTTGTAATATTAATAGTCTCGAAGACAAATATTTCAGACTAAACGAACGTTTAGGTGTCTTAAGAACTAAGTGAAAATGTTATCTCTTACCTTAGAAATGGGAGCTGTACTGCAATGTACACATGAAACCAGCACAGCACAAACGGTCCATAGAAAGACTTGCCAAACTTTTAAATCCATTTTGAAAAATACTTTGATCCAGTGAGGCTATTTCTCTCCCAAAATAATCTACACTGTGAATACCTACGCTTCAGATCGACTTTTCTATCTCATTATTTATCCCAGCTACAAGACACGTTGATAACCAGACACAAGCAAGTTTTGATACTACGAGCCCACAGGAAGACAATTGCTGAAACAGAACTTCGGGTACCGTCATGGGCGAGTTCTTTGGTAGTGTGGTGATCTCTCGAATATGTTTCCTTCCACCAACAGATCGTGTAGGAATAACTCCCGTTTCCGCCAGCAACTTGTCATTTACAATGAGAGTCTAAATAATCACTTAGTTCCGCCAGCCAGGATGTTTTATAGATTCAAGTTATCTTAATTGCGTCGATCTTTCCTTCCCTCTGTTTTAAGTTTAGCAGAGACCTATAAGCCAATGTGCGGCCAGAATCTGACATATGACCTGTCCCATATGGTTACATCCCAATACATCGAGGGGCTTCGGATCATGTCTTCCCTTTCGTAACTGACGGACCGAGCTTTTTTAATTGATGGCTCAGCTCTGTCTACTATGGATACCGGTAGGTGTTACTATAATGGAAACGTTGGTGTGACTAATATGCAATTGAGGTGTCCTGTCCAATAAAGGAGTAAGGTAACTATCCAATAGAGCTGAGAAGAGAGACTTG
>WURT03155845.1:0-10850 GCA_009936505.3 Holothuria glaberrima | reverse complement strand
GACAATGCTTCTAATTAGCCTCATTACTCATGTTTCACTTCCTACAGTTACCAAAAATGTGAGAAACTGTAGTTTTTTGGGGAAAGAGATTGTATATGATTGCTACATAATGGTAAAAAGTGTCTGGTCACGAATTTGTAATAAATGATTTTACTCATTAATGACCCTGGCATTACCATTTCAACTGTGAGTCAGATGGACAGAATCGCTCAGTCTGATCATTTACCATCAAGATTTGAGTGAATCTCAACAGTTGTGAAAAAAATCATTAACTTTGTAAACCTACTAAATAAGTGCCTTTGGCAGAGTTTCTCTACTAGCTGATAAATTACATTGACATTGAGTCAAGTCTGTCTGCATTTGAAGGGCAAACACAGTCACCCCAATCCGGCTCTTTCTACCCATTTGACAATACACCTTTTTTCTAAATTGCATAGTTTATGGAGGAGCGACTAGTTGTTTACACTTTAATATGCAATAATCAGTGTCTGAAACATTAATAAAGGTATTCACAAGCAAAATACCAAATTTGCACGATTTTTAGGTAAGTTTCAAAATAAGATTGGGGACTGTTTATTCCCTTTTAAGTAATAAAGACGTTTAATATGTTCTAAACATGTTTACTTCCATTATGAGGTAAACATCAGGTGAAATGATATTTTGTACTTTACATTTCATGGGTCATAGGGGGGTTCAAACCCCAAAGCAACCCTTGGCTACGCGCTCTGTGTTAGTTCTAGCTCAAGGGGTTCATCTGTACTTTGTAATACACTCATTTACTTATAAAGTCATAGTCATCTATAGTTTAATTCAACTCAATACTGTGTGGCCATGCCTTACTGGGTCCTCCATAAGCATACCCGTTTATCGTAATGCTAGAGAGGATGATATTGGAGGTACTGTTACCATGGCAACCCAAATTACAGATAAATAGACAATTTAAAATCGCCTAAATCGTAACCACCAATCCGAATAATCTGAGAGAAGATGGAGATGATGACAATTAACATTAATGTCTTTTGATTAAACAGCTTAAAAAAAATTACATGGATACAAAATCTTGTGAATGTTTTACACTAATTCTGAAGACAATTTTGCTCTTGATGGAGTCATCAAGAGATCAAAATTGGACAGCGGCACTTTCTTTTGAAGTAAGATACAGACAATCATCTCTTATTTGACCAGTTCTTGGGGTTACCATAGGATTCAAAAGGGCTTAAAAACTGCAGATCATGTTTCACCTATATTTCTACATCTCATGATATGAACACTTCTAAATATTTCATGCCACGCAGACTTCATAAGACATCTTTTTTTTAAATTTGAGGATTCTGATGGTATTTCATTTACTGAGTCTGCTGACAAACGTTGCAATGCAGCGTTTTTTATTGTCCCCTAGTGATGTGAAAAATCTCACTGGGGGAAAAAAGTATTTGGTTCACTGGTCCATAAACAAAATATCAACCAGATATTTGAAACCAAGTATATTCTGAAGTAAAATGAGTACCTATTTATGTTTTCAACATCGGTAGACAGCACTAATTATATAACTGTTGTTTACTGCTCTGATGGTTTGCCAATGAATGTAATATTAGCCTATCCTGATGATTAATTGAGCCCTAGTAACTAAAAAACTTAGTATAGTATTAAAAACATAGACAACATGATTTCAAAAATTTGTACAAATTGTATGGTAAATTAACAAACCATTCCAACATTTTCTTTCTACATGGTTTCCACATTTTCAAAACAAATTTCCTGGAAACCCTAGAACAGGCATTCTGAACTATATTCAGTGAAGTGCCACTTGATTGAATAAAAATACAAGGAGTGCCATCATCCAGCTTGGTGACGGTTCGTCTAGTGGGAGGAATTCAATGTACCGTAACTGTGGTAAAGCTTGCATTACGGGGCTTCCCCACTTGTTACCTACAGTACTGTAGCTATCGCGATAATCGTAAGTGCGCCCAATTGACAGGTTGAGAGTGTGAATGTCTGAATAACAGGAGTGCTCTACCGCTTGTTCAATTTGTCATTCCAATTTGAAATTTTAGTCTGGATTTTTTTGTCATGCAGCCAGCCGGCCTGACATGCGCCACCTGAAATGGTGCCGTGCACCACAAATGACGTTCACGCCACCAGTTGAGAAAGCCTGCCCTAGAATATTTCCTGAAATTGACTGATTTCAGTGATAGTATGCACGATTAAAATAATAATGCAACATTTCAGGAAATTTCCTTCAAACTGGAAATGTTGACTTTTTAACCAAACAAAACAACTTCTGTTATCTTTTGTTAGTGCAATAGGTGACTAGGGAAGATTTCAAGCTAACAGCTACAGAACCTCAAACAAGACTTTGAGTGAAGGAGTGCCAGTATTACCTTAAACTCTGAATCTTCTGAAAGTTTCCAGTGGCAATGTGCTGAGATTATGTAGATTATATTCATCAATCATCTTGTAAAATCTTTAAAGAACCACCTTCCTTGATCCGGTACTGTTTCTTAGGGCACTTTACATGTCTCCAAAGAGGGCATTCTTCACCTCATCAAACAAATTGGGTAGAGGCACAGCAGTATTCTTATCCCACGGTTTAGATCATAAGATCTGAGAGGAACATACCAACACTGCATGTTGTTGTGTTTTAATTTTAATTAAAGTTAACTTGAATTCATCAAGTTTTTTGTTTCTTTGTCACTGGTTCCTCTGTGATACCCAGTTCTTCTCTCTCCAAATCCTTGACTGCTGTTGCATCCTCACTTGGTCCTGCTCCCTCCTCCTCCTCCTCTGCTGGTGAGGTCCTGTCCTCCCCTTCTACCTCTTTGTCTTCATTTTCGTCTGACGTCACATCTTCTTTGATGAAAGCAAACACAAGATAAAGGCTCGTTGCTTCCCACTCTGCTTTTGATAAAGTTCCCTAGAGATAGCAGAAACATGAAGAAAAAGGAAACTTATAAATTTATCAAATTCCAAGTTTTATAACAAAGAAACTGCTCTACACGACGAACTGAAGATAACAAATGTTCAAGTGTTAGGGCTCTCAAGCATTATAGACCAAAAGCTAATAATTTCTTACCTTTTTACATTTCCTTCAAATATCAATGTCTTATTAAACAGCTTATCTTATTACAAGGTTGGGTTCCTCACATCTTCACTGGTCAGTTTAGTGCACCTCCCAGACCACAAATAGCGCATAGGCCACTGCTCAAGAGCCTAGCTTCTAAGAGTTGATTCTAGAATGGTCAGCACATGACTGACAATAATGTCTTAGTCACTGATTCAGAATCATTCTGAATCAATGTTCTGACAGCATATATACACAATAAATATCATAAATTATGTAGGTACAATCACTGTATGACTTTATTAAAATCAAAGTTTAAATAAAACACTTCATTATCATTTTCATTTCTTTAAATCACTTTTCACAGTATACATGGCACTGTACAGTGGTAACAGAGAGCAATTACTTTGCAAATCTTGAGGTTATTTAATACATCTACGTATGGTATTGGATTGCTTTCTCACACCTCACTAAAAGATGATATGTTGTCTCATAAAATGCATTTAAAACTTCTGCCGGATTTTGGATGACGTCAAAGCAAACCCTTATCTTAACTTCAATTGCAAACTGATTCGATACACCGTCGATAATGCTAACGGATTCATTACACTATCGATAATGTAACATTACCAATAGGGCATCGAATCGGTTTGCAATCGAAGTCAAGACAAGGGTATGCTGTGACGTCATCCAGAATCCGGCATACGTTTTTATTGCGTTTTTACGAGACGACATATCATCTTTAATGTGATTTATCTCCTATGAAACTTTATTCAGGTATACGATTCCATTAATCAGAGCAATTGCTAGACTTCCACAATATCTCTTCAAAGGCTACTAAGAACTCCAAGTATCACTTACTCAGGAGGCAGTAAAGATGGAAGACTTACTACCTTGAAGAAAACATTTCCCTCTAATAATTCATCTTAAATACATGTATATTACTTACAGGTAACAATAGGCACAGAAGTCTGGCTAAAATTTTGCTTACAGACAATTAAAACATTTGGAAAGTCTTGGAAATTACATTAATTTGCTTTACGAGACAACATGGTTAAGTGTTATAGGTGAGCAAATAAGTCAATGGCATTTTAAAAAAAAGATTTTAGGCAACCAACAGATTAACAGTTTCAGCCAATGCTAGATCTTAGAATGTAAATGTTTCCAAGATCAATCTATGGTATTCCCACTTGAGCTGAGCTTTATTATATAGAATCCAAATTTGAGTTAAAAATGCTGAATCCTAAGTCACTCAGAATGAAGTGATTTACTAACCTCTAAAGCTGCTTTCACCTTGTGATCACTTAGTGTCATGAACAACTGTCATTTAGGGCCTGGTAAAAAGTATTCTTTCATAAAAACTGACAGAAACTTGTGTCAAACTAAATTTTTGTGTCCTTCTATGAAAGTAAATTGTTCTTCTTTCCCTTCAAACATTTAAAATTTCTCTGTCCGTGGAAGTTCCAATATCACAAAAGATACATGACTTTCCAAGCTCTTCAAATCCCGATTACAAATTCCACGACTTGTCTTGTTTCTATGCAAGCACCATGAGATTTCAAGGGAAAGCCAAGGGTGACATTTATCAGTTTTGCAAAGGCTTTCTGTTTTTTAATAACACTAATGATAACCTTACCACTTTTGGTCTTTTACTGTCTCCTTCTTGGCTGGACTCCGACTTCAACTTGGCCAGAAATTCTATGGCATGATCATAGTCCCCTTCAGTTTGACTGGCAGAAGATTTATCAAAAGGTGGAAAAGCCTGCCACAAGAGGCAAAAAATATAAGAAACAAGATTTTTTCCCCAGGTGGTTGGTGGTGGTGGGGTAGGTGAAGGGGAGAGGGGTGGGGGATTTGGGATCCTCAAATACAAAACAAACCTAACAGACAGAAAAGAAGATCTTCTGCTACCTCATTGAAACTCAAATAAATATGAGATTTTATCAACCTTTTATGTCCCTCTGTCGAAGAACTAAATTAAAGGGCAACATCAACCAACTTTCAATCAACTTCAGAATATTTAGATTGGGGGATAATAGCAAATGTTACAGCCAACCCATAGTTATGCATCTATATTGCAATTACTGGATAAACCTAGAAAGTTCAGAGCTATTTTTCAACCAGACATTTCTACATCACACACGAAAAATTCAGTGAGTCTTCTTTCTCACGAAATGAAATATAAATTGCATAAACAATTTAAAGAGCTCTTACCCACAGGCACCCCAACATATGAACTTGAGAGGTATTATATTATTACATTCCTCATAGGAACTAACGGTATTAAGACTGAGTATTCCTTTGGTTTGGCAGGTTGGGTCCTATTTGAAGGAGGAGTTTTCTCATTTACAAAACATTTACCTCCAGGGCTTTCATCCTGCTCAAGAGTTGGCAATTTTCTCTGTCAATGGAATGTTTCTTAAAAAATTCAGCAAATGTTTCGGAGTAGAGAAGCCTCATCCCGTACTTCTTTGCCATTCTGTGTGTAAAATGACACTGTCATGAAGTCTTGGAGTACTACCAGAAAATGGAACACATATACTACCTCATCTGAGCACAAAGAATGTTATGTAGATATTGTAATGATTGACATCAAACTCCATTGGGGAGGCTTTTCATAGAAGGTCAACAATACACCATATGCAACTACTACAACATATGCAGTATAGTACTACAACTAGAAATTCCCTCTTGACAAAATTTCCAGTAAGTTGCCTTGTTCCACTGACAATGTGGATTATACGTGACTGCATGGTATCCAAGGAGGGCAACTTGCATGGAGATTGAGGGCATGGGACATAGGCTGGTTGCACTGATGTATGCAAAAACAAATACTGGCAGTGCAGTAGGAGAGGGTGAAAAAAGGTGGTCAAGCCACCACCCACAATACTGGGGTAGGCCATGTCCCCCTATTGAAACAGCTTTGCATGAGCTCTACCCTTGGCGTTGTCATCTCTGAAACAGAGAGGGGACACTAGATGGATGGCCCACTAGACTGATGGTTCACTTTACACAGCTGAGGTGTGTGAACACTGAATTCCGAAACCAAACTATACCCTAACATGAATCCTGACTCTAACCCTATTCTAATCTTAAACCTTGTTGCCATCCTTTAATCCTAGTCCTTATCCAAACACTAAACACTAAGTACATATTGTGTCCTGTGGACCTTCAAGTGAGACTCCCATATGTACAATACTGCACAAAAATACCAAATGCTGATGTATACAATCCAAGTGATTAATTGACTGTCAGTCCATCATGATACTATACTGTAATATCCTTCCATTAAACTGATGTCACATTTATAATCTTTATCATGAGGAAACTACATTAGTTGAACAGTATTATTAACAATTCAGAAATTTAAACTTTACTGATGCTGATATAAGACCAATATGACTAGCATTGGCTGATACTGTTCTTGCATATCGAGCAATGCTCCAGCACTACTATTCATTTTCACTAATACATACTGCATGTTGTACGAGTCTAAGGTTAAGCCATATGAACCCTTTTCTTCACCCAGTATAGACATCATTTTTCATTTACAGACAATTCTGAAAGTTTGATGCCCACTTTCAATTTTTAAGTTGACAAATGATCAAGAACTACCCAACATTTCCTGCAGTCAGGCTAAAAACCAGGGATTTTCCTTTGGTTTATGCTCCCTGAACAGTAAGCATCTTCACACAGACATACAAGTATGTGTACATATGGTATGAGTCTCTGAGTTGATCTCAGGGTGAATATCTTTGAGTATATATTGTGAGCAACTTCTAGTTTAAAGTGTTCAATTATCTCAAGTCCTGCATCGACAAAACTGACAACACTATTTTGTTCCTAACTTTTTTTCTGTATTTTCTTCAAACCATTACTAATGCTTAAACTAGAAATAAAGAATATGTTAACCAGAAAGCCCAAAGGCTTAGTGATTCCTTGCCAAAAAGGGGTTGCTTCATTCCACAGGGATCAATCCCTTAAATTTATACTTCTTGACTTCATCATTTTTATGATGCATTCACAATTTGACCCCTGCTGACCTCACATAACCTTTGAACCCCACCAAAACTTAAACGACAAAAACAAAAAACTGATAAAAAAGGGGGTCTTGGAAGAGATTTGTCTGTGCTTCCTCCCTTGTAATGTCATGTTTACAGAGTTCAGCTTTTGACCCTGCTGACCTCAAACAACTTGTGACCTCCACCAAAAACAAAAGGGTGTCCACTCTCAACATGACAAATCTATATACTAAGTATGAATAGTTTCTGTCTCTCCCATCTTCATACATCATGTTGATAACGTTTTAAGTTTTTGACCTCTGGTGACCTCAAATGACCTTTGACCTTCACCAAAAATAATAGGGTTCTTCCTCTCAACATGACAAATCTATTAACAAAATATACAGTGTCTGTAATTGCTATCTTGAGATATCCTGTTTACAAGCCTTTCACAAGGTTTCCACAATTTAACTTCCAGCAACTTCAAATGACCTTTGACCTCCACCAAAAACAAACAGGGTTTTTCCTCTCAAGATGACAAATCTATACACTGTACCATATATGAAAAGTGTCTGTCCTAGCTATCTGGAGATATCGTGTTTACAAGCCATTTTACAAGGTTTTCGCAGTTTAACCTCTGGTGACCTCAGATGACCTTTGACCTCCACCAATAACAATTGGTCCTTCCTCTCAACATGACAAATCTATATATCAACTATGAAAACTGTCAGTCATTGCTATTTCCAGGTACTGTGTTTACAAGGTTTTCGGTTTGTTTTACCACTGGTGAGCTCAAATGACCTTTTACTTCCACCAAAAACAATAGGTTTCTTCCTCTCAACAGGACAAATCTATATACCAAATATGGAAACTATCTGTTATTGCTTTCTTGAGATATGGTGTTAACAAGCTAGGTGTCACATACACACACACGCACACACAGGTTTTTTTTTCCTATCAAGGAGAGGACCTAATTGTTCTTTCCTTTGTGTTGCTTCCTTAACCCTAACCATAACAATAGATTGTCTACTGTTCGACACCTGAGGACCCCTGAAATTTATTGTTCTGACACCTGAGGACCTCATCTTGAATAGAAAATGTTGTATGAAATGTTGGGTCCACACACACAAGTCGATTTTACATACAAACTGAGTTTTACCTAAAAGCAAACTCACACATACACACACGACATCACCATCGCATAGCTTCCTTTCCTGCCTTCGGCAAGGAATCAATAAAAATGATAACAATAACAACAATGATAGTCAAAACTTATAAAGGGCTTTATCCAACTAGAAGATAAAAGCACTACGGTAAGATCAAAGCACTACGGTGCTCTACAATGTTTAGAATTTCACTGGTTTGTAAACTCAGACAAAAGAACTGTACCTCGTAAAACTAAACAGTTGCCAAGTATGCCAATGTAAAAAATACCAGAAAAGTATGAATAATTGAATAGGGCTATTATTCTTAGATGAATGAAGCAGGTTCATTTTCTCAATAATCATTACCTTTCAAGAAGTGGGAAGTAGACAAGAAATTCAGGGCAATCTACAACTCCTTCCAAGTGGAAATCGTAAATGCAACCGAACAACGGAAAGTTCTCCTTGTCCTTGAAGGTCACTCGATAAACATCATTACCAAAGGACAATCCCTCAGAATGCTTCACTCTCCTCCTGTGAAATGACAAAAGAGCATTATGTGAAGTTTTTTTGATTAATCACCCAAATAATAATAAAGTAGACTCATTCTGTCCTTTGTTCTTCAACCCCCCCTCCCCCCCCAGCCCTGACTCCCATGTTCTTGGAGAACACATTACTCAAACTTCAGTCACCCACATTTACTGTATCAATGATAATGAGATACAAATTCAATAAAACTTTGGTTAAAAGCTGGAGAAAATGTACCAAATTTATGTTGAATTTCGATATTTTCTTCACTCAAATTGAATGTTTAGTGATTAGTCTTATTGCTGGTGTATTGGAAAAAGCATTAGATGATGAGATGACTGACAAGAAGGTGAAAGTTATGGGGTTATTACATAGTCTAGCACAGCTGATTCTACAGCACTAGTTCTGAAATGTAGCTATCTCTCTTGTTGCTACAAAGTGGAAAACAGGAATGTCTCTGATCCAAGCCCCCCAAGTAGATTGCATACATCATCTGCTTCAGAAGCACTAACTTACAAACATTTGGAAAAAAAATTGTGTTCACTTCATCAACACAGACATACACTTAAAATTTATGTATTCATTGAAAACTTGCAATTGCATGCTGCAGTCCTCATTTCAAAAGGTTAAAGCTTAAAACATACACGAATTAAACAAAAGCAATTAAATATAATACAGAGGCAATTCAACAGCATGATCCCTTAGACAATTTCCACAGCAAAATTTATGTATATGAATATTACTGAATTAAATGTTTTCCACCAACATATAAATTTAAAGGCAATAGGCGGTCACCCCAAAATTTGATTTGAAAAATCAGCAAACTCTTACAAATCTCCTCTTATTGCATTGCAAGCACCTCTGAAGATGTTTTGAACGTAACTACTACAAACAATAGGTGAAGCAAGGAGAAATTCTCCTTGAATTTCACAATTCACAAACAAAAATATTGTCATATGATCAAAATAGGCCATTCATGGACTAGAATGATGGGGCATACTAACTCTAATTGGGGTGACTGCATTTTTCCTTTAAGATGTGTGTATGCTAATGACAATGTGAATATTCATTACTTACACAAGTTCACATCCATTAGGTATAGTACCTACAAACAGTCCGCCAGGCTTCAACCTTTCACAAGCATTCCTCAGCATTGTGTCAGCTCTTTTGATAGTTTCAAAGGAATAATGGAAGGAGAACTGGCAGCTAGTGAGGTCAAAGGTCATGTCTGGGGTCTTGTAAAGATCTGTCAGAATTTTCTGTGAGTTTAATCAGACCAAGAAATATATTTTGCAACATGACACTTTATAGCTAGGACAAACACTCTTTCTTCTTCACCCTAGATTCTCACATGGCAGCTCACAGTCCATACGTGAGCCTGACAAGCTCTAGAATAAGATGCTGAAGATTTACAGAGCCCTAATTTTGAAGAGAAAGTAAATGATGTAACTCAATTTTGGCTACTATTGTTACAAAGTGAAATATCAAGAAAATGTGGCTCTTGGTCCAAAAACACTTATGAACCTCACAACTTTGTAAGTTTTCAAACAACCACTTACATAAACCAACTGATTAGATTCCTGTGCTTATATTCTGAGCAGGTTTAAGGATTGCATTTTCAACTGACCACCAAGGCCAGTGAGGTTGTGAACTACTGACCAAGCCAGAAACTTATTGGCCCGACTTTTGCAATGAATATAGCCTATTCCTAAAGTCAACTTGCTTGCTTCTCAGAATTTCTATTGGCAGTGAGGCCTGGGTTCTCTTGCTTAATGGAATACTTCTGACTGAAGCCCAGTTTATTTCTGCAAAGAATCAAGCAGTTCACATGATAAATGTGATTCAGTTTCAAAATTGACTATTTAGACACAAAAATCTTTTGATCAAATACATTCACAAACCTCAGCACAATCAGCAGTGTAAAACTCAGCAGTGAACAATTTATTCCTGTCGTTCTGAGATTTGGCCTGCAGGTCTTTGTATCTCTGTTCACACTGTTCTACGGAAACTCCAGCAATGTCTGAAAAATAATTGCCACAATAAGGTTTGACTTCACCCTTTTGATGAGTTCAATGAGCGCATTTATGTCAGAATGTATGGAGAGAATATATGACAATG
>WURT03155834.1:0-10851 GCA_009936505.3 Holothuria glaberrima | reverse complement strand
ATATATGTCAACTACCCTAAAATGAAGGATGAACTCACAGACAAGGCACAAAAAGTGCTTCAAAGCCCATAACCATTTCAGCAAATTTTGAGTTAATGTTTGCTTGACATAGTATACAGCCTCTATGGTGGTGACACATTGAAACAATTTGATGAAAATTATGTTTTTCAAATTTGTGGTTTTTTTTTTCAACATACACATAGATGTGAGACTGTGGTTGCACTAAATCTTTCCGCTGTTTCCTTGACATGACCAACATCTCACAGCAGAGTATAAACATATTTGTATGAAAAACTTTGATAGTGTAATGACCCTGACACCCACCTTTCCAAAGGCTTTGCTTTTTGCAAAGGACTCTAAAAATGATAAAAGTTTCACTGAACACTTTCCCAGTGATGTGCAAGTCCTCTTTGCTCTAACAAACTGTATACTGGTGCACGCTCAATTGGCTAAATATCTGAAAACCAGTTTTGGCACAGAGGTTTTACATTTATAAGAAAAGCCTTTGAAGCTGTAATAGCCCCAGACATAAAAATATGTGATGCCAATGATCAATGTCCTGTATAAAATCTGTAAAAGGTCCCAAAGGAAAGTCTAGAATGTAACCAAAATGCGTAGTGATTCCTTGCCATATGGATATATTGGAACAAACATAAATCACCCACACGACAAGCATGAAATCCTACACAGTTGTCCTACTTGACATATCATTTTAATAAGTTTTTTACCTTTAAAATCTTGTGACCCAAAAGGACCTTTCACCTCCACTTTGAAGGGATCAACCACCCTATAATTATGGCAATCTACGAGCTAAATACGAACAATATGAACAATCCACAGAATATGGGATCCATCACAGTTATCCTCCTTAAAATATCATATTTTCAAAGTTTTGACCTTTTGTGACGATACAACAGGAAACTGTTAAACAAGAGGTTAATTGTTATTAAGTTTGGGACACACCTTTCATGCCACACTTTTTGCAGGTTGTATTCAGCACAGCTCCAAGTTCAATTTTGTCCTGCACTGGTGGGAGGCCTTTCTTTCTTCTTAATTCTTCCTGTCTATTCAGAGTAGAGTTAAAAGACAAGGTGCGAGTCACAATTTGTAAAACAGGTTAAAAAACAACAGTTACTTTCATTTGCAAGAGCTTGAAGGAAAGTAAAAGTTAAACAGTCCTAAAGATCACTGAAAGTGTTTGTCTTCAAACCAAACTATCTAGGATTATTGATTTAAGAAGGCAATTTAACTCTTCAAAATTCCAGGCATCACTTCAGACAAGATCGCTTTCTATTTAAAATGTTTCTTTTAACTGACAAAAAACTGCATCCATCTTCTGCTTAAACTGAAAGTGTACTTTCTTCACAATTTTCAAGTTGCAATCAGTCTTCCCACGATGGGTTTCAACTGTTTCTTTTGTTTGTCAATTGTGCTGCTAATGAAGCCTACTACAATGAAATAAAGTTTTACTTTCATGGTGAGAAAAAGGTAATAATACATTACTCTTGAATACACAAAGTGACAAACAAGATTTCCTGTTGTATTGTTTGTGTGGCAAAAATAATATTTGCAGATTTGTGTTGCTCAAGTTTCACAAATCAGGAGCTCAAGGGAGCCCAAACCTTGTCAATTTTTTATGCAAAGTGTGCCAAGACAATGTGCATTTCAAAACACTATGTGACAACAATTGTCACTGCATAAGGAACTTTTATGCTGCTGAACAAACACTACGTTACATTATGCTGGATGGTAATTCTAAACAACAAATTGTATGTTCATGTACCAGTAAAACTTGTACTACAAACCAACATAAAAGCATTGACTTAAAAACTTTTGGATGATAATTTGTGAAGAGTTCCTTACTTGGTGATAATCAAATTTTCATCAAGGTCTTTCCCACTGTCCTGGTTTACAACTTTCATTGACAAGGATATTTTCTCTTCTCCTGCTTCCTGAAGTGAAGAAAAAACAATTATTAAATACAGGAAAAGAAACACCAGTAATAACGAGATACATCCTTTCATCTACAGTGTGCAAATATGGTCTTACAGTACGATGACATTTTTCAATGCATGCAACTTATTGTACAGTTTTAAGGGGCCAGATCTCCTGCAGCCCTACTCCTGCAGGTTGTTCCAACCATGTATTGACTGCTGCCTTGGGACTATGACCCAAATTAAATAAAAGCATCCTTACTGCAACAGATGAGCCCCTCATCCCACAGACAGGTAAGAAAGGTTGGGGGACGGGTTGCATGTACCCCCCTCACAAAAGTTGTACTGGTGTTTTCCATTGGGACAAGATTTAAATTTCATCAGGAGGTCATACAGTACCTAGGGTATTAACACTCTAAAATCACTAATTGTACTCACCCCGAGAGATATTACTTTACAGTAGACCATGTCACCTACTGTCAATACATCTGAAGGGTTATCAATCGTCATTTTTGAAATCTGGGTCCTGTGTACTAAGCCTGCCAAAATAAAGCAAAAATGAAAACTCACTTTGTATGGTTCCAAGTTACTCTACACAACTGGAATGTACTGTACATAAATGCCAATAGCCATAAAATTTTAACCAAATACAGCACATGGATTGTTATAGCACCTTCTCCAAAAGCAAACGAGTGGATTTCCAAACATTCAGACCAAACATAGACAAGCATTAGGCTTACATACTGTATCATCACCAGAACTGTAAGTGCAGGACTACAATACTTGTAGCAGAGCTCCTGAAAGTTATAAGTCCTGAACAACTAATAATTAATGAATCACATATGGTCCCAAAATCTTGTACAGTGCGATGTAGTACAGTACACAATGCTGTGGAAACATGCTCAAAGGCACTGTAAAAAGAAATACAAAAGTCTATCAAACGCTTTCTTAAATAGATATGTATGTTTTACGTAAGGCCAAAGAAAGAGCCTGAAGATTTTCAAAACTTGTTATAATTTTAGCAAAGCCATCAACAATACAGCATTTTGATGGAATACTGTGAAGCCAGTACTTGTGTGTGCTAACCTTTAGGAAGTGCAATAAGGTAGTTGCAAGAGAGTTAGAGAAAGCCTGAAGATTTAAAATAATAAAATTGGGATTGGGATATAATGAAGCTCAATACCTGTACATCACTATTTTAACAGTACTTATATTGTACAGTAACCCCATTTGATCTTAACTTACTGTACATACAATGAAGCTGATTGGCCAATGTTGAAAATGCTGAAATTACTAGCTGTGATGATTGTATCTGTCATACATTCATGAACTATCAATTAGAATTGCTGGATTACCAAAGAGGAAGGTCCTTTTGGTTCTCTGCCACTCTAGGGTTGTTTTTACACTGAATCCAGATCTGATATATCCTCCTGGGGGTCAGTTCTAATATTTAGGGCAAAAGATTCAGTGTTGGCAGTAGGTCCCCAAATTTTGGGACTAAAATATAAAAGTTTGCCCTCTGATATATTTTTGGATTGGCTATTTTTGGGGATTCAGGTACAAAGAGGAAGGGTGTTCTCTATAAGCTGCAATGCAAAAAGTAAACTCTTTCCCAACTACTGCAATTTCTCCCATTAGGGAACTGGGGGGGGGGGGGTGAAAAAAGTGCAGGAATCATGAGATCCCACCATCTAATGTGGACACTGGATCCCCATCTGGTCCTTCCATTTTGATCTTGGGTAGGGGGATCTGATCCCAAGTAGCAGATCAACACTTGGACAGCTCTACAGTTGGATCAGAAGGGTTTCAACTGTGATCTATGGCACTTTTATCTGTTTCCTTTTGTTCTAGCCCAGAAAATGTTTGCTTACAGCTCAACCACATGTGGTGGCCATACCTGAGGGAGATCATAGTCCGAGAAAACTGTTCATAGGCCATGTACATTGGGTTTGCAAAGAATCAGGGTTGGATGATTTAAATCACAAAGATGTAAATCACTGATTTAAATTGGGATTTAAATCGCTTGAATTTTTTTTTTTTTTTCAGTTACTGATTTCAAGCACATACTTGGTTTTTTTAGGTTTTTGCATAATTAACAAATTGGAAAATCAACCTAAAATGCATAAAAACTTGAAAATAATAAATAAGTTGTTTAACTTCATTTGGGAACACATTTCTCCAAAGACCTTATTAGGGTCTTTCAGCAATGTCACATGTTGCTTTCATACTAAATATTGTGCAATGCCAGTGTTCTTCAAGCATAGTGTCAAACAAGTCTTAATGGCCCTAATCATGGCTACTGCATTTGTCTCTTGGTATACTCTTATCACTTTATGAGAGGGTTTTGGTTCCACTCTCCAGCAAAAAGTGCCAACTAAATTGAGAATAAGTCTTCCATAATAACGACAGTATGAGGTTTCGTCTACACTGCATTCCCTCGTCCCATAGAAGTAAGAGCTCTAAAAGGAACTGGGATCTCATGAAAGTACAAAAAGGAATTGTTAAAATAGTGATCACACGTGTTGTTCTAGGAGTTATTCATTGAGAGCTTTATACCACCTGCAGTACAAGAACACAAGAGAACAGTGATTCCCAGCCGTGGTACTACAAGATTTTTAAAAATTTGTTTCAGTCTTGCAAACAAGCTAACATTGAATTAAAGTTCCATGCTAGACAAACAAGGGATAGAATTAACCAAAATAAGCATATGTACACTGTACCTACAGTATTCATTAAGAAAAATCAAGGTGCAGGCATTGTCCTATGACATGGAATAAAAAATCAAACAAATCGATTTAAATAAAACAAAATTCTGATTTAAGTAAAAAAAAAAATCTGATATTCTTGTTTTTTTTTTATTTCAAAAAAAAAAAAAAATGCCAACCCTGCATCAAATGCAATCTCCTGATGAGATTGGGAGATTAAATCTGGGTCTAGTGTGAAAGCACCTCCTGAGCACTAAGTCACTGTTTATGCACCCAAGGCAACAAACACGAAGTAACAATATCATTAGTATTGGCTTATTAATGATCTTATGGTACACATAAGAATTTCCTACTGGTATTAAAGTAGCCTTTATGACATAATTACTAAAAAAGGAAAATTTAAATACAGTGGCAAACATGCGAAGACTCGACCTATTACAGTTGCTCTGAAAAGTTTAGAAGGAAAAAATTGATTTCTGTCCACAGGTAGTGTCAGCAACTGTGTCAGACTGAAAAATACCATCCTTGTGAAATTTACCTTACCATTTTTCCAAGCGTGTGGAATCTTTACAAAAGCACCATATGGCTGAAGCGATGCTACCTGCAGAGTAAAATGTTCATTGTAAATTGTTAATAAAGGGGCCCTTGAACAGGTTGTCAAGCAAAGATAAGGAAAGCCTACTGTTTAAAAATATTGAACTAAAGGCCACTTGCTTGCAGAAAAGATATTAAACATATTATGATAAACATGAGATTCCGTGCTCGGAAATAACCATTTATGCTAATGGTATTAAAACCCAAAGTGTACACTCCACAAGAATACTGCATACTGTTATGTTTATGGGATAATATTTTCTTTGTTGTGGCGTAAGATATTCCTGCCTTGTAATAGAATTTCCTAAGCCACAAAAAATATTATCATCCCAGTACAGTACTTCTTTCTCCGATAGTGGAAGGAACTCACAAAGTTGGAATTTCTCAAAATTCATGGCAAGGGCAATAAAGAGGTTGAGAATCCCCTTCTTTTGATTGGTACAGTATATAGCAAAAATAATTGTGTGATTTAAACAAAAGTATTTCAAAGATAATTTTTTAAACTTAAACATTGCTAGTCATAGGGAAATTTTGTTGTCACAAGCCCCATACAGTACAAGTCCCATATACTGTATAGTACAGTATACTACAGTAACTACAAGTTTAAACTTACTGTAGTTGCAAGCATGAAATATTTGTGGTGTACAGGTACAGTACATATGTTTCTACTAAAGTTGCAATAGTCTATTTCACTCACCCCTGTAAACACAGAGAAGGCAAAATGGAGAAATGTTAGGTCTTAGGTCCTAGGAAATCCCAAGGTGTTATTGGCTTGCCAGACTGTTATTGCAGGCAATAATGCTATACATATGTAAATAGGAGGTAAGTACCTGAGCTTATAGACTCCCAAACCAGATGAGTTTTGGGGAGTTTCTTTGAAGGGATTAATAGGATACTAATCCATTTTACCTACAGACCACGCTTCCTGTCTATCAATACTGTAATATTGGACCTGTCTGAATGTGTGCCATTTGTCACATTATACTGTACGTGTCAATTCTTTCTTAATAGTGTCCTTACACCTTTTCAACACGTTAAGGTCCTTCTGCAAAGGGTTTTATTGGATAATTGCCAAAATGCTAAATTGTAATGTATTTTATTATTGAATATCCCTGCAGAGTGTACTCTGATTGCTCAGCCCCTCTTTAAGGGTTCCTAAACACTGTCTGTTCAAGGGAAGAGGGACGTGTGCAATTTTGGATGCAAACTTCATTTCCATTGTACTGTATTACTTATAAATGTACTCTCTTATTATTCATGCTATTGTTTTACTGGGTGTTTTAATAAATGTTCAGTCTTCTGAGGAAAAGAGTGGAGCTTCAGCATAGAATTCCTACGAACAACTGATATCCAGGGCAAACAACTCCCAACTTCCCCCCTCCCAGCCTGTATCATACACAACTGGTCCTAAAGTACAGCCTACTCATTCCAAAGAAAATGGCAACAAATGCAATTTTGCACTGTAGAACTTATATGTAATACCGTAGGACCAATGATGATCTACATTATTGTATGTAAAGCCTAACATTGACCATTCATCATAGTTGTCTTTTTTGGATTTGGTTGTAGCTTTTGTGATACAGTTGTACAAAATATCCCCACCATCAAGTCTCATTTTACAGCAATGCATGATCTAAGAGTAAACATGTGACAGACTGCAGTGCTAGCAAACCCTTTCATCCTGTGATGTTAATTGCTTGGAAGCATTTGTAATAAAACTATCCTATCACTAACCTTTCATTTGCCCTACAACTGACAGTGCACTGTTTTAATATGTGCAAAAAATGAGAATAATTTCAAGAGCATGAATCCATCTCTAAAGAGGTGGGAAGGGAGTGGGGGGGTGGACTTTTCACCATTTGCAAATTGACATCCTGGGGGAGGGGTCTAAGGAGAGGGGGTATCCCGTAAGGTGTTACGTAAGGTGGGCTCGATGCAAAATGGTGCTACATTTAGAGCTAAATTTGAGTTGGATATATTTTGAAGAATTTCTAGATACTTTTTTAGACAGTCTTTTCATCTCGCTTGCTTGGTTAGAAACTGGGCCATAAAACCTCATCTAACTCACTTGCTTAAGTGAATTTCTTTAGGTAAATCAGAACCACACTGTGTGAAGTAAGTGAACAGTAAATTGTTAGACTTCATGTCATTTACATGTTTACTCATATCTTATGAAATTTGGATATGGAAGTAATTAGGACTGTGCATGTCAGAATTTTGTTGCAGTTCAGGTGCACAAAAAAACAAACAACAAAAACTAAATGTTTGCCAAGCGTGTGAAACTTTTTGCACATTTTTCGGGAATTCGATCAAAAAATCGGGAACTCAGTAGACAATTCGGGCAGTCAGTTCACTTTTTCTTCATCTCTACCAGAATTTCAACTGTTCTGTGCCTGAATTTTTGTCATTTTTTTGCCCAAATTTTCGACCTCAGAAATGGGGGGGGGGCAGTCTGCCCCCGCCTTGTACGCCTGGGATAGTAGGTTCCCTTTACAAGCATTTAATAATAATGTATAAATGATGTACAGTAGTTTATTATCACACTGATTCACAGGTAAGGCCGAGGGAATGAAAGTCACAGAATACCGTCCAGGTGATTTTACAAAACATATGAGGCTTTTTTCATATTTCATTATTTTGGAACACTGGTCAATATCTAAAGGCAAAACAACACCATGCACTGGGTGCTACTCTATACAGGACAGTAGTAGGCTACTGTATGTTGACACAATCAATAGGCTACAGCTCTAAGCCTAGGCAGTTCATTTATGTCTGCTGTGCGGCTACCAACATTTACAAATTTACAGAGAAGCATACACAACGCAATGAAATATTAACCTTACTAGGCTTAAATGATGATGATTTTAAAATAGGGATTGGAGCTTACCTTGCAACTATACAGTAGCTTTTTTCAAAAGTCCCCTCTGCTCTCTGGCGAAGAGCCGAAGGGTGAAAACCAAACAATACTCCGAAGGAGTTCTGCTCCCAAAATGAGCTACGTCCCCAAGGGACAACTTTAACAGAACATACTATTCCCTCGACCTTCACACCTCTGCATCATGGGTCTGTCACGGGTGGTCCAGCTCCTGACTGGCTGAAAGGAACAGATACAGTACTACACATGATCTCAGCCAAAGGGCCAGAAGCGTGGAGCTTCGCCGTCATGATCAGGGATACTCCTGCACCTTGCAACTATACTGTAGGCTTGTTAGTTAAAAATATTTTGTCTCAACCTGGTTTCCTCCCTAACAGGTTTTGCATTACTGAGCTTCTTGAGGGTGTCTCTTTTATTCTTGATTCTGGTCACTGTATTGATGTCAACTACCTTGATTTTCAAAAGGCACTTGATAAAGTACCATTAGGTAGACTTATGGTGAACCTGTATCAGTTAGGTATTCAGGGCAGGTGTGCTGATTGGATCAGTTCTTGGCTGCTTAGTAGATCTCAGAGGGTTATTGTCAATGGTAATTTTTCATCTTGGAAAGAAGTCAGAAGTGGAGTACCACTGGGTCTGTTCTTGGCCTAATTCTTGTCTTAATTTTCATCGTAGATATTGAGCTCTCTCTCACATCTAGTATTAGTTTGCTGATAACACTAAGCTCTATTGGATAGAAAATGATGAGAAGGATGCTTCACTGTTGCAAAAGGACTTACAGTACTATACAAAGATAGGTCATTTACATGGTCACAGATTTGGCAAACGTCTTTCAATGCTGATAAATGAAAGTTCTTCCCTTTGGTTCTAAAAATTTGAGTTATGATTATACCATGGCTGGTAGTATTTTGAGTAATGTGATTTCAGAAAAAGACCTAGGTGTTGTCATTACAAGTGATTTGAAGCCTTCTACAGTAAGCAGTGTGCAGCTGCTGCTGCCAGGGCAAATAAGGTGCTTGGATTGTTCAAGAGGAATTTTAGTAAAGATATTGTGTTGAATCAATTTAAGCAGTTGGTTAGGCCACATCTTGATTCTGTGCAGACTAGAAGTCCCTTTCATGAGAAAAGCAAGTTTCTTTTAGAGCAGGTTCAGAGTAGGGTCACTGGGCTTATTCCTGAAGTGTGTAATCTCCCAAGTATCACAACAGGCTCAAATGTCTGGGACTTGCTACTCTTGAGTTAAGAAGGATTGGGGGGATATGCTGCAGGTTTTCAAATTCCTTTCTGGTATGAATTCTCGGTCTACTTGTGACTACTTAGAGGTTTGTGCTATTATCTGTGGTGGTGGCCATTGTAAGAAGCTGGTGAAATGTTTCTCTAGGCTTGATATTAGAAAGTTTGTCTTCTCCCATACAGTGGTCAATGAGTGGAATTGTCTGCCTGAGTGGGTTATTAATTCCACTTCAGTCAATTACTTCAAGGTAAACATTAATAACTTTTATAGTGACTGTGGCAGAATATAATTATGGTGGGCTTTATTGGGTATCAGGTTGGTTTTGGTTTTGGGTCTAGATTACAGGGCATCTTATGGGGC
The DNA here is from genome assembly GCA_009936505.3 of Holothuria glaberrima. Lineage (NCBI taxonomy): Eukaryota > Metazoa > Echinodermata > Holothuroidea > Aspidochirotida > Holothuriidae > Holothuria > Holothuria glaberrima. The sequence goes on along the minus strand of WURT03155834.1, from coordinate 1,149 downwards.
TTTTGCCCTCCTTTGCCCTTAAACTTGTTATGTTATGTTACAGTGTGACAGGTGAAATTTATATTTTCAAAAAGCATTTTAAGCAAATTCTTATAATATTCAAGGTAAAACATTTTGGCGGATATTTTTTTATATATTTTTTTTTTTTTCAGATATATAATAAAAATTTTAAGCAGCATGTTTCAGTGAATGCTAGCAGTGGACAGTTTTTTTATGACTTTCATTCCCTTGGCCAAAATAAACTTCCTTATAACTTTACAAAGTAACATTTTTCTGCATGGTAAAGTTGGTGATTTCATTTCAAATTGTTGGCACTTTCCAGAAGATCTCAGTTATCGAAAACAGCTGCAACAGTCTTGCAATTTACTGTAATAAAAATGAGGTGTTTTACTGTGAAAATAGATCAAGATACTGTAGGTCTATAATAATTTAACAAAATGAGCTGGTGGTTTAATCTAATCATGAAACGTTTTGATCTTGTGTATGGCCAAGATGCTGTATGATGCTGCATGATGTTGGCAGGGATGTCGCTACGCTAGGCGGCCTTGCCCAGGACTGGTGAATTGCCTCCGCCACTCGTGTTTAAAATAAAAACATTCCACCCAGCACTCTTTCTCAGTAATGGTACTAGATGTATAAAGTCTATAATTTTATGATTTTTGAAAGAAATTTGGTTGTAACAATAATCTCAGAATGAGAGAGTCAATTGGAGCATTAACAAGGAGTGTAAAAAAATATTCACACCTTCTCTAAATCTTAGGTAAATGGTGAAAATCAGCAATAAAAATATCTGGTTAGTGGTTTAGATCCTAATACTTGATAGTACCAGTAATATGGGCTTATTGCATGAAACTTCACATGAATAATCCGACTTCCACAGTGCACTCAAGCACACAAGTAGGCTAGTGCTGCACAGCCAGCCGGCCGATGCATGCACTGTACTGCATGTGTACCCTGTCAGGGATTCCGCCAGAAACTCAAAAAAGGGGGGGGGGGGGATTTATTACTGCTAAACTCCCAGTCCAAATTGATGCTGTCCTTGGCCAAAGTTACAAGTGGGTTCAGGGGGACTAAAGCTTGCTTCAAGGCCCCTATAAGGTGCAATTTAAAGGGTTTTAGAGGCCATTTATTTATGTAAGTTCAAACATT
>WURT03155813.1:0-10851 GCA_009936505.3 Holothuria glaberrima | reverse complement strand
AATTTAGCAATAAATGTAGCACCATTTTGCATCTATCCCACCTTACGTGAGCAAAAATTTTCCAAAGGGGAGGGGACACCCCCTCCCCCTTAGACTCCTCCCCAGGACGGCGATTCGCATATGGTGATAACCCCCCCCCCCGTCTTTGGAGATGGATCCACGTCCTTGACTTTGGGCGACTTTTTTGAGATTCGGGCAAAATTTTCTGCCCCCACCCAAATTGGAAGAGTCCCGTACGCCTATAGTTCGGCAGCAAAAAGTTGCAAGTTTACGTATTACCAGGTATAAGACTGGCTTATGGCCGTGGCATGTAGGTTTGCTGGACAATTGAAAGTGTGTAGATTCAGAGCCTGAATGCAGGTTTTGTCATGGAAATCTTATTTGATGAAAAATTTCGGCGCGTTTCTCGCGCATTTGTCACGGTTTGCACTCCATGTCATGACCATTATAAAGCTAATAATACATGAAACTTTTCTGATCACAACACTTTCCGAAAAACAGAGATACATCTCCAAACATTATTATGTGATCCCACATCAATATGAGATCTTTCAATCTAATTTGTAGCATGATGTAGAAGGTTTAGAGCAGCGGCGTTGCTAGGAATTCGATGACGGGAGGGGGTAGGGCATGCAGCACGATTTACTATCTAAGCGGAGCGCCACCACAGGTTGGCGCGGAGCGTACAGAAAAGTTTTGGCTCCCAAAGGCTCCCAGATGATTGCATCCCCGGGCTGTTTGACCTACGCTGAAAATATCTCTAAATTGGCATTTCTAGTTCTAAAATTTTGTATGACAGTATGATGAGACATATTTTATCAAAAGAGGGATGTTCTTGATGACTACCCTTCCCAGAAGTCAAAAGTTGAGCACACGCAGCGTTTGCGGATAAACGACTCAGCAACTATGTGGTCTGGCACAAGGGCAACAACTTGTGTTGGCGATTGGGGAGACCAAAATGAAATGATTATTTAAGCGGAGCGCCACCATAGTTGGGACATTTTGCCTCAACAGACCCCCACATTAAAGAAATGATACATTCCCGAGCCCTTTAAGGCAGTTTCGAACCATCGTAATTTTCAATAATCTGTGTAAAGAATTATCTTTTACATGTTAATAAATTTTGAGGAAACGCTATTCTACGTTCTTTAAACTTTGTTATTTTGAATTATAACTTTAGTGAAATCATGGGTCGATAACCGACTATATGTATGTAGCATATCCATCTCCATCCTAGAAAGCTAAGGCCGCCTTGTGTCCTTATTCCACTGCATATCAAATGTGATCCAGAAGAATGCGTATTAAGCGACTAGGGAGGTTGGGCTTTGCGCGAACAATGGCGGATTGCATGATTGAGTGACCTCTATTGTCTGTGGCATTTTTCTGCCCTCCCCCCCCCCCACAATTCGGAGGGTCCCATACCGTCGCCTACGCCCCCATATCAAGAAACTGGGATAATCAGGCATTTTGGGGATCCAGCTCAGTTGAGCTTTTTCTTCTGACCTAAGGACATATAATACTTATAATTTATATAATTTTTTCGGCATCAGTGAGGGGGCCATAGCCCAATGGCTCCCTCTAAATACGTCGCTGGTTTAAAGTACGTATTTGCCGTCATACATTTTCCAAGAAATTTTTAAGGGGCTAAGGGCAGAGCCATTATCGGTATAGATGGTAATTGTTAATACACTTAGCGACGAAAATAACATTCTGAAACGCGCTTATTAGTCTTTCACCCCTTTTGCTACACCTATCAGGGAGGTCTAATATCACCTCCCTGCACCTATACTCTCCCTCCTTCTCATTCCCAATTGCTGGAAGCTGTTCGTCTGGATTTTGGATCAAAATAAGTAAAAATGCGATAGTTGCAAAGTGCTCGTCGTCATACTCTATATTATCATTTGGACGTCAGGTAGTAGGCATTATGTCTTTGCCCCCCCCCCCATTGAATGTAATTAATGCAGAGCTTCCATGAGGCTCTATACCGGTATCGGCTAGCTATAGATGACCTTTCATAGTGCACAATAAAGGAAAGGAAATATTTCATAATAGTCTAAGAATGTTTCTGTGGACTCCACGCACATATTTTTGCGTAAAAACTTTCCCGGAAAAGGAGGCAGTAAAATAGCCAAAAAGGGGGGGGGGGGCTTTAGGAGGTTGGTTGACAATGTATCTTTCTCTTAAAGGACAACATATTTTCCTCAGTTACCTTACCAAAAATTAGCAATCACTAAATTATGGAGATTTTCTAGTCATATACGATCAGTTCCAAAAGTATCCCAAAGATAGCACAATTTGCAACTAAAAGACCTTAAATTAACAAAAATTTCTTAAAGGTAAGGGGGAGACCCCTCAACCGGGACGGCACCTTTATGTAATGACAAACGAAGGATTAAAACAGTTGTATACAATGCAGGGACGCATCAAAAATAAAGGTGCAATTTACGCAGACTTGAGGGAACTGAGGTATCATTAATACGACATCATCTGTGGCTCTCCCAATCACCAAAACTTCACGGCGCCACTGATCTCAAGCCAACTTGCTGGTCTTTTAATGGTCTCCTGATTAAAAATCCAGTTGTCTGGGATGACTGTTAAACTTGATCCCTGCCTTTTTAAGCTTAACAGCTCTTGTACAAGTTCAATTTCAGTGCTGCTTATCAATGAGTTTTGTGCTCAAAATAACATTTTCTAAATGTATAAATATGCCAATACCCAAGAACATTACCTCTGAAATTTACCTCCTTAAAACAGTCTTCCTGGCACTTTTGAGACATTCAAACCCAGGAGCTTCCGGGGGCTTCGCCCCTAGACCCCCGTCGGGGCTTTGCCTCTGGACCTGACTAGGGGCCCTAAGGCAGGCCCCTTGGGGGCCAACCCGTCATGGGCTTCACGCTTCGCGCTTCGCGCTCGCCGTGCACGCTTTTGCGTGTACGTTTTCCGGGTTTGCGATAATTTACCCCATCTCCCCAATGTTGAAAAAATCTACGCCCATGACTAAACTACACAGCGAACATTGCAAAGACGTCGATAATGTGTGGAGTTGTATAGAAAATGCAGAGGACAAGGTCAAGCATAAGCTTAAGACGAAGGATTAATTCCATAAAAGTGATTCACAAATTCTGCCCGTCTCGAGCACGGTCTCGGGAAATTTAGAACCGAGTCACGAGTCCGGACTGTGCGAGACTGAGTCCAAGTCCTTGCCTTCCGAGTCCGAGTCACGAGTCCGATTCCTTAACATTGTGACTCGAGACCGGTCTCGAGTACTGCAGCACTGCAATTCGGCACAAGTTTTAGAATAGAATCACACATGCTGAAATTCCTCGTACATGTGTGGAAAAAGTTGACTTTATTCGGTGGGGGGGGGGGGGGAGTCCATTTTCCCTTAATTTTCATCAATGATATTGATAACTTAGTAAGTTTGTTGACGAATACCTATGCTCTATAGGAAGGTGAGTAAGGACGATGCTTCACTGCTGCAAAAAGATTTGGATAGGAAATTTTCATGGTCTCAGACTTAGGAAATGTCTTTCAATGACTATCATAGGCGTACGAGGCGGGGGCAGGAGAAAGACTGCCTCCCCTCCCCCCCCCAAAAAAATGTCTGAGGTCGAAAATTCGGCAAAAAATGACAAAAAGTCGTGCACAGAATAGGTGAAATAAAGAGATGAAGAAAAAGTGAAAAGATTGCCCGAATTTTCTACTGAGTTTCCGAATTTTTGATCGAATTTCCGAAAAATGTGCAAAAATTTTCGCGCTCTTCGCACACATGTAGTTGTTTGGTGTTCTGTTTATGCACTTGAACTAGACAGAAGTTCTAGCATGGGCGTGGATCATCTCACTGTTTTGGAGGGGGGACATCTCCAATAAGTCTCCCCACTTTAAATTCGAGCATGGGCGTGGATCATCTCACTGTTTTGGAAGGGGGACATCTCCAATAAGTCTCCCCACTTTTTCAAAAATGATAAAAACTAAAACTGTGATGAATTAAGGGTAAAAATATAGAATATCAAATACAATAATTCAACAAGTATAGATAATAACAATAAAGCTTAGGTACAAAAAAAAAGCGATTTGATCGTAGTACGAGTAGCGAAAGGGAATGGATTGTGACCTTCCTGTGCAACCCGTACAGCTTGGAGCTAAATGATCTCGCCAATTAATATTTCCAAGCACATTTTGATAGTATTTACAACTGTTTTTCGATAAGCGAAGTATCTAAGCGCATAGGCAAAAATAAAATGAGGTAGGCCTACTTATTAAGTTGAACACCGCCAAAAATAAAGATTTTTTATGAGAATTTTCGTGATTGTACGTTTTGACCATACTTACTGAACATCAGCCAATACGATCACTGATTTTGGATTGAGACATGACCATGACAGGGTCCCAACTCTTTAAGTATAATGTGTACATAATATAACATAAATTCCGAATTGACACATTTTAAAAGCTAAATTGCGCCCAAATTTGGCACCATTTGCCATATAGACACCTTCCAATTTCCTTTTTTTCAGAGGGAAGGGGGACACCCCATCCTCCACTTCCATGTTTGTGATCTTTACCCATTGCTCGAAATAAGCGACAGCATCGTAAAACCCTTTAAAACTTGCTAACGCTGACGTCAAAAATGGACGCGATGGCCTCTTAGTTTGCCGTCGGTTTTGTGTCACAAAATTCCACTCGCACTATTTTCTAAAACTGCTATAACTAAACTAATGTTAGTAAATTTAAAGAAAATATTGGAAAGGTTTGTTGAGTGTCGACTTATATGCAACCGTAGAAATGTATTTGCCAACTGCAGCAGGGGGGTCGATTTGATTTTGGAAGTGGAAGGGGGGGGATCTGACCCAAAACTTCTCTCCTGTTCTGGTGAGAAGTCTATGAGAGGAGGGAACCCAGATGCAAAATGGCGCCAAATGTTTCAATATATGGGGTTACTATGAAAATTGGGGGTATACTTCATTATCCAAAAGAAAAACTGCATGCAGGCTGAGCCAGGGGTGGTGCTTTGATTTGCCGACATGCGCCCTGACTGGGGCCAGCTACTCTAAGCCCTGATAGATGCAGTGCGTTGCCGAAATAATGTTGACCACAAAATATAAAGCGGGGAAGCGCGCCGAAAAAATTGGGGTTATATTGAAAAAGATTTAATAATTTTGGTTTCATTAAGAAAAGTTTAAAAAGTTTGGGTTTTTAATAGAGAATCTGCCCTACTTAAGTGCAAACTAAGAAATTTGATGGGACGACTACACCGTCTCCGTCGGGGAGTACATTCTTCATCTTTCCCATTAAGACTCTCAGACAAAACTGAATTTTTTTTCTTCTTACAACATATGTTTGCCACGATGGTGAGGTTGAAGGAAGAATCTTCCAGAAGATAGGGAAAAGAGGTAAAACTTCGCAACGTTGCATTTTCGTGTTCCTCTAGCAGTCTAGAATCACGACTACAGTATTTGTGGAACCTCTAACGTTGAATAAATCCAATATGTTTGAAATGATGGGCGTTACAGCTAGACAGAACTGGATGAAAGCGCGCGTAGCGTGCGAAATTTTTTTGAAGTTTTAGAAAGAATTGTGACAGAACTTACTGCCTACGGACCTGATAAAGAGCCACGTGGAATACCTTCTGAGCATATCTATGTCTTCACCACTACTCGCCTACATGTAGTGTTTTAGTTACCTCACTTTTTGGTTTCAGGTGACAAAAAGTGGGGGGGGGGGACAAATGTGTTAGTGTCCCCTCCTCTCAAAAAAGTGGAGGGACATGTCCCCCGTCCCAAATCGACCCCCTGAACTGTAGGGACAAGGGTTCCCAGAGTGGTGTAATGAGACTGAAGATTGCTACTAGTATCACCTCTATCAGACTTTTGAAAAGGCTCTGACATGCACAGTCCTATCACTTTCATATGCAAATTTCATAAGATATGAGTATCATGCTAATGGTGTATGTAGTCTAACTATTAACTGTTCCCTTACTTCACGAAGTGTGGTTCTGTTTTACCCCAACAACTGTAAACAATTCACTTAAACAAGCAAGATGAAAAGACTTCCTAAAAAAGTAGAAATTCTTGGAAATATATCCAACTCAAACTTAGCACTAAATGTAGCACCATTTTGCATCTAGCCCACCTTACGTGAGCAAAAATTTTCCAAAGGGGAGGGGGACACCCCTCCCCCAGGCGATTCGTAAATAGTGAAAAGTCCCCCCCCCCGTCTTTGGAGATGGATCCACGCCCTTGAATTCGGGCAACTTTTTGAGATTCAGGCAAAAAAATTTTCTGCCCCCCTCAAATTGGAAGAGTCCCGTATGCTCATGATGACTATTAACGCAAGGTAGGTCTAATAAGGTGCGTAGATCTTTCAAGAGGAATTTCAATAGTTCTAGTAAATAATTTGTTCTTAATTTGTATTATAAGCAGTTGGTAAGACCCCATCTTGCAAATACGAATAAAATGCTGGAAATCGGCCCAAATTTCCAAGATTTTTCGGTGAAATTCATAGTTTGTCCAAAACTTCCCAAGGTATCCGACGACGTCCGATTCAGGGAGCGTCCGCTCTGCTGGGTTCCGTACTAGCTGAGCACGGTGGTGCAGAGCAAGGATCCTCTAGAGTCATGTTACTCAATCTGGGGTCTGCGGACCTATAGTAGGGGGTCCGTTAAATTTATTTTGGGGTCCGTGAGGGCAATGGTGTCCACAAGGGGTCCGTGCAAAAGCCGAAGAGGTTCGTGAATAATGGAACAAGACTTTAAAGGGGCATATTGAGTTGGTTCACAAAATTCATGATTTTTTTCAGAACTGTTGAGATTTACTCACATCTTGATGGTAAATGATCAAACTAAGAGATTCTGCAAATCTGACTCACAACTGAAAGGGCTATGATAGGGTAATTAATGATTAAAATCATTTATTACAACTTTGTGATCAGACACTTTTTACCATTATGTAGTAATCATATGCAATCCCTTTCCACAAAACAATACAATTTCTCACATTTTCAGTAACTGCAGGAAGTGAAAAATGAGTAATGAGGCTAATTAGGAGCATTTTCATGCCGTGATTTCCTTCAAACTTGTCCCAAAAACTAATCGATGTCAACTCAATGAGCCCCTTTAATTACAGACTCATGAGGAAGCTATTGAGCAATGCACTGAATGAGGACTGAAGTCCAATAGTGGCCTACCTTGGTATTTCCAAGACTATGCACTTACCATTTTTCATTTCTGTTTAACAAAGATGAAAGGCAGTAGTACAGTTACAACTGAACTTGGATTTGACAAAAAAAGTGCCATTTGCAGCCATCTCCGCAAGAAAAACCCATATTTTCCTGACCTCATGCAGAACCTACCAGTTTGTATCTGACGACTCATCGTTTTCAAATTAAAATTTAATGAGAGATATATTTTTCACAAAAATCAAATTGTGCTATACATACTTGGAAATTCTTATATGAAAGTAAGAATTTCCAAGTATGACTAGCAATACTTACAGGCCTAGGAAAACTGAATTTCAGGCCCAGGAAAACTCCATTTTTAAACATAAATTCTTGACCATAAATTTACTTTAAAAGTCACATAAAAAATGCACCATTTTGCATCTAAGCACCCTCAAATATTCAAAAAATTTCAAAAGGGGAGAGGGAGGGCAGTCAATCACTGTCTGGGGGTCCTCCAAACACTTCTGTTTATCACAAGGGGCCGTGGACAGAAGAAGGTTGAGAAGCTGGGCTCTAGAGTACCTTTACAGACCTCAGCCACTCTTAGCTGGGAATTCGTTGTGGCAATGACTGGGGAAACGCCCACGGGGGAAAGGGAATAGAATTGTCCGGGATTAGTACTAGCATTCATCGTTACCCTGGCACGATCAGTAGGGTCCTTGATGAGCCAAGTGGCTTCCCGACAATTCCCAAGTTCCTAAACCCAAGCCTTAAATTCCCAAGATATTGGAAAAATTCTCAAGCGCAAGCATGAGTCGAAGAACATGATATCACTTCACTGATCAATACACCGGGTATATTCCAGTGCTTCCCCATAATGCAGTCACAACTCTAAATTTGCAATTGTTTTTTTTGGGGGGGGGGGGGGTTTAATATATGGATTTTTCAAATCCAACACAAAGACAAATTCACTCCAAATATTTATCGGTTTATCGGTGGAAGGCATACCAACTCGGTCTGTGGGTGGTACAGACTATAAATGGTTTATCGGAACCAGGTGCACCAAATCCTCACATTTTGATTTGTAATGTGTCACATTCATCTGTCACAACTTTAGGGTTAGGGTCCCACCCTTCTCCCGAGACTGCCATTTAACGTCCCCTTTCAAGGGCGGCGATTCAGTTCAATGTTATCAATTGGGGGAGGGTACGGGTGGACATGGTCCCATTTTCAAATAATTTTCTGTGTGAAAAATCAAAGTCAATGGGAGATTTATCACATATTGGGGAACATGTCCCCCTTGTCCCCCCTGAGTCGTCTCCCATCTCTCCGTCGGACTGACGTGAGTGTATCGTTCCCCAGTCTTTAGCCACTTTCCCAACCTAAAAGGCTGGGATCGAGGGATGGAGGTTCCTGGTCAGAGTAACCCTGAGTTACGAGCGTGTTTACATTTGATCTTCTTTCCAAGCAGCACAAACGCCTGCCAAGGCTATCCCGTGCTGTAAAAAACTAGCAAGCTTGTAGAAAGCGGGGGGGGGGCTGGGGGCTCCATTCCCCAACGAAATTTGTAGGGGCGAAAGTATGCTTCAGCCCCCACTTTCCAAGGAAAAAACCCCCTTTTTGTCTTTTCTGTTGAAAATGTCAAATATTTGCAGTAATTTACCTTAAAATTTGTCCAGAATGATGTACCAAATTGCATCTAAGGTCCCTCAAAAGTCCGAAAATTTTCCAAGAAATGTCAAACATTAGCAGTAATTTACCTTAAAACATGTCCAAAATGATGTACCAAATTGCATCTAAGGTCCCTCAAAAGTCCAAAAATTTTCCAAGAAATGTCAAACATTAGCAGTAATTTACCTTAAAATTAGTCTAAAAAGGTGCACCAAATTGTAATTTTCCAAAATTTTCCAAAGGGGAGTGTCCCCATCCCCTTAGACCCCTCCCCCAGGACGGCGATCCGAAACAATGTTCACCCCCAGTCTCAAACAGCTTCCTACGCCTATGAAAAGTAGGGCTAACGGAGTCGGATGAAAACAAACAAACTAGCTACAACGATTTAGGTCAAGGTTCGAGAGTTGGTTTTTGAAATTGTCCACCGATGGGGCGCAGCGAACCTGCTCTGGTAATAGGTTGCTGGGTATGGTCCGTGGATGAAGGGACTTTTGATAACAGAGCTTGTTTTTGAAGGGGTGGTGGTATAAATATCTAGGCTGCCACTAGTACGACGGGCAGTCGGTCGAGCAAACTTTAAAGGGTCAATAAGATAATCCGCTACATTGCTGTTGGAGTAGACCATGTGTTTCTTTGTGACATAACAGCAAGACGAGCCCTACGTCGTCGCTCCTCAAGATTGTCCCATTTAAGCTGATTGATCATCTCAGAGATCTTGTCACAATCCCCTTCGAGAACGGAAAAAATATTGGGGGGGGGGGCTGAATGCCAGAAAGACTATCTAAGCGGAGCGCCACCATCGGTTGGCGCGGAGCGTACAAGAAAATTTTTGGCTTTACAAACCCTCCAGATGGCCGGAATCGGCACTCAGTCTCGAGTTTTCTAAGCTGCATGCATCCAGCCTTGAAATATGGATCTCATGTCTGCAATTTCTCAATTAAGGAGAAAAAAACATCGACGTTCCAAAAATTACAGGTCACGTGACAACAGGAGCCATTTTGTCTCCTAAAAGTTTCTTCAATACACAGTCAGTGTATGGTATTCGCCCAGAAAATGACGGATTGATGTGCATTTGGGTGCAACAATCGGTCCGAGAAAGGGTTTAGAATGTACCGATATGACACCAATATCAAAATGAGAAAGAGTAGGTTGTGGTTAATGGGCCCAGGGCCCTATAAAGAGAACACTATGACTTTAGAATAACGATATGATTCTTGGTGAGGTTCTAAGGTGAATGTGAACAACAGTTTCATGTCCTTCTTTGTGTACTTTATTTGTAGATACCTCACATGTCATACTACGTAATACTAAACAATATTTGGGACCTGGGCCCAGTCCCCCAAATTAGGTATGTGGTGTTAGCCTACTCTCACAGGTAGCAAACCATTAGGGGCAGTTGCCCACGTGGACCCCAGAATTATCCCATATTGGCCATATGGGTCAAATGGGCTGGCCCATACGGGTCCCTTATGAATAGGAGGTTCCTTGCACTGCACTAATGCTTTACTGCTGAACTAGCAACCAGCAAAGCGGACTTCATGAATCGAACAACATCCTGAATCGGACAACTTTTCTGAAAAATGACAAATTCCTGAAAGTGAAAACCGTATCGACCCGCTTAGAATTTTCTTATAACTTTTTGCTATTGTGGAGTGAACCCTGGAACTTGTAAATTATACAAAAAAAAACTTTGAAATGTGACTTTTTTTTAAAGTAGAAACACAGAGTGCCGTTTGGTTACAGACCACTTCGTAGCAGGTGTAGTTTTGTTCTTTTCACGTACACAGTCGCATGTATAATTGTAGGAGTAATACACGCTCTGCCGGGCGCGCAATTTTCCCCACAAGATTATTGGCAAATCATAGCAATGGACCAATCAACTTCTTGGATATTGGCCAGGCCTGTAACCAGCAGGGCCTTTTTTAAGAATCTTTTAGTGGGGGGCCATGTTACGAAAGGGACCTTTTTTCGCGCTGCGTGCGAAACCAGCCGTGAAGCGCGAGGTTAGCAGGTGGAGTCTAG
>WURT03155802.1:0-10852 GCA_009936505.3 Holothuria glaberrima | reverse complement strand
ACTTTGACAAGGCTGCAGGGGCCTCGAAACGGAGCTAATTTAGTGTGTAAGTCAATGGGGAAATTACTGGGGGTGTGAGGCCTAAAGTGTCCATATATTTCATTTGCACGAAGCAAGATTAAGAAAGACAGAGTTTAATCAGATTGCCTGTATGACATCACAGATTTCCAATCATGCACTTCACAGAACATTAATTTCAAACTTCATATCTTCAAAATGCAATTCTTATTGTAATATGGTCTCACCCAATAAAATGAGTTAAGTTCTCTGATTCTATGAAACTTTCATATTTTGTAATCAGAGTATTAACTTACATCCACATATTGCTGTGTCAGGCGTATCAAGAGATAATCACGGCCTGTTGGACTGTTGTATGGCGATATATCAAACTCAAGCTTAGCATTATTGTCCACACCATTCACTAAATTGACCAGGTCATCTTTTTTCGTTTGGAGCTGGAAAAAGAAGAACACAATGTGTGTCAAGAATGAAGGCCGTTAATATTCAATAATTATCATCAGATCCAGTGACATTTACTTTTATCTGTGAATACAGCCTATAATTGAAAACCACAAACTCCCTTCACATCATGAGAACTCCCAGGCCTACTTTATTCCGAGCTCTGCTAGAGACTATTAAAAGATGTCCTTTTACCCCCATACCATACGCGATTGGAACCGTCTGCCTGAGGATGTCATAAAGGCCTCCTCAATAATTGCTTTCAAAAAATCACTTCAGGTAGAGTAGCGTACCCACATAGCCAATATGACTCTTAAGTGCATGCATCTTCATTTTGAAGTTGGCACTACACTGGACGAAGTATTTCATGCCACTATGAGGCTATTTTCTAAGCTGAACTAAACCACTGAACAGGTTAGCCTTCCAACTTAACATATGGAGGTACCAGAATTTTGCAACTTAGGGGTTGTTTATTATGAAACATGTTTAAGGCACACTTCTTGCTAATGTTGCAAAAATTAGTGACAGTTCCACAGACCAGACCACTGGTATAATAATTCAAAATATTGTAACTGTACATTCCAATTGAATGAACAGACCTATTATATTTGTGGACTTTTTCCACTTTGGAGAGAACAAACAGGAAAATATTTATTCTGGTAAAATTAAGGATTCCTTTTGAGTGTATCATGAAAATTAGTGGTGGGCGTAAGAAATGCCATATACCATGACCAATGGCAGGGCAACACTGAGTGTTGGTTACTGTGGCCCCAGCTGTCCGCCAGCCACTGAAGCTATGACCCTGCCTCTCATAAAGTAAAAAGAATCTGTCACTGATTCCACATGCACATGACCATGTGATACCCCCTTATCCTAAGAAATTTTTGTGTTTGCAGTGACTTAGATGCAAAGTGATGGTATCTGAAGAAAGACTTGTGAACTAATAACATACTGAGAAAATCTCATTATAAAGTGCTTTTTAGCTGTGGCTGGTATCCCTCCAAGGAAGGTACAGTACCACAGGACTGGCATAAGGGTCCCTAATGAGGTCCATGGGCTGAAGCTCCCTAAAACTCTGGAAAGTGATTTAATTGGTCTCCACCATATCAGGCAAGTACATCATGCACTTCAATTAATCAAACTCTTCTCTTCTCATAAAGAATACCACCCGAGTCCCCTGTTTTTGGCCAAAAACACAAGAGGTTAAATATCTAGACCAGAGTTTGCAACATTAGCCGCACTGAACACTCTTCCTTACCAATAAGTGCTTAAAGAAGTGCTAATTACCTACTAAAGGTGAAAAGAGACTTCAATACAACAGCCCATAATGTAGCATACAAAATGCACTATACATAGCTGGTACAGTTGATCAATATGAGGGCAGAAGTGTTCAAAATCATCTATCCAAGCTTCCTACCTTGAGATATTGTGTTTACAAAGTGTTCTCCTTTTGACCTCTAGTGACCTCAAATGACCTTTGACCTCCACCAAAAACAACAGGGTTCTTCCTCTCAACATAGAAGGCAATCTATGTACCAAACATGAAGTGTCAGTCATTGATATCTCGAGATAAAAGTGTTTACAAGCAATTTACAAGGTTTTCACAGTTAAACCTCTGGAGACCTCAAGTGACCTTTGACCTCCACCAAAAACCATACCATTCTTCTTCTTCACATGAAAAATCTATGTACCAAATATGAGAAGTGTCGGTCTTTCCTATCTCTGGAAATCATGTTTACAAGGTTTTCGGTTTTTGAAGTCTGGTGACCTCAAAATGACTTTTGACCTCCACCAAATACAATAGGGTTCTTCCTCTCAACATGACAAGACTATACACCACATATGGGAAGTGTCAGTCATTTCTATCTCAAAATATCATGTTTACAAGCCATTTACAAGATTTCGCAGTTTAACCTCTGGTGAGCTCAAATGACCTTTGACCTCCACCAAAAACAATAGCATTCTTCTTCTTAACACGACAAATCTATGTACCAAATATGAGAAGTGTCAGTTATTCCTATCTCAAAATATCATGTTAACAAGGTTTTCGGCTTTTGACCTCTGGTGACCTCAAATGACCTTTAACCTCAGCCAAAAGCAACAGGGTCTTCTTCTTAACACAACAAATCTATGTACCACATATGAGAAGTGTCGGTCATTCCTATCTCGAGAAATCATATTTACAAGGTTTTCGGCTTTTGACCTTTGGTGACCTCAAATGACCTTTGACCTCTACCAAATACTACAGGGTCCTTCCTCTCAACATGACAAATCTAACTAAATATGAAAAGTGTTGGTCATTCCTATCTCAAAATATCGTGTTTACCAGCCATTTACAAGGTTTTCGCAATTTAACCTCTGGTTACCTCAAATGACCTTGGACCTCCACCAAAAACAACAGGGTCTTCTTAACATGACAAATCTATGCACCAAATATGAAGTGTCGGTCATTCCTATCTCAAGATATCGTGCTTACCAGGTTTTCCGGCTTTTGACCTCTAGTGACCTCAAATGACCTTTGACCTCTACCAAATACTACAGGGTCCTTCCTCTCAACATGACAAATCTAACTAAATATGAAAAGTGTTGGTCATTCCTATCTCAAAATATCGTGTTTACCAGCCATTTACAAGGTTTTCGCAATTTAACCTCTGGTTACCTCAAATGACCTTGGACCTCCACCAAAAACAACAGGGTCTTCTTAACATGACAAATCTATGCACCAAATATGAAGTGTCGGTCATTCCTATCTCAAGATATCGTGCTTACCAGGTTTTCCGGCTTTTGACCTCTAGTGACCCCGAATGACCTTTGACCTCCACCAAAAACAATAGGGTTCCTCCTCTTAACATGACAAATCTATATCCCAAATATAAAAAGTGTTGGTCATTCCAATCTCAAGATATCATGTTTTCAAGGTTTTTAGCTTTTGAGCTCTGGTGACCTCAAATGACCTTTGACCTCTACTAAAAACAATAAGGTTCTTTCTCTGAACATGACAAATCTATACACCCAAATATGAGAAGTGTCAGTCATTCCTACCTCGAGATATCATGTTTTCAAGGTTTTTAGCTTTTGACCTCTGGTGACCTCAAATGACCTTTGACCTCTACTAAAAAACAATAAGGTTCTTCCTCTGATCAAGACAAATCTATATCCCAAATATGAGAAGTGTCAGTCATTCCTATCTTGAGATATCATGTTTACAAGGTTTTAAGCTTTTGAGCTCTGGTGACCTCAAATGACCTTTGACCTCTACTAAAAAACAATAAGGTTCTTCCTCTGATCAAGATAAATCTATATACCAAATATGAGAAGTGTCAGTCATTCCTATCTCGAGATATCATGTTTTCAAGGTTTTAAGCGTTTGAGCTCTGGTGACCTCAAATGACCTTTGACCTCTACTAAAAAACAATAAGGTTCTTCCTCTGAACAAGACAAATCTATATCCCAAATATGAGAAGTGTCAGTCATTCCTATCTCTAGATATGATGCTTACAAGCCATTTACAAGGTTTTTGCAGTTTAACCTCTGGTGACCTCAAATGATCTTTGACCTCCACCAAAAACAATAGGGTTCTTCTTCTCAACATGACAAATCTACTTACCATATATGAAAAGTGTCGGTCATTGCTATCTTGAGATAACGTGTTTACAAGGTTTTAGGTTTTTGACCTCTGGTGACCTCAAATGACCTTTGACCTCTACCAAAAACAATAGGGTTCTTCCTCTTATCATGACAAATCTATATACCAAGTATGAAAAATGTCAGTCATTGTTATCTTGAGATGCTAAGCCATCACATACACACACACGACATCAACATTGCATAGTTTCCTTCGGCCCTCGGCAAGGAATCAAAAAACAGATTAGAACCAAAGTTTAAATCCCTGCCAGAAAAGGAAAAGTTTGGAAGGTTGCAAAAGCTTAGTGATCTAGTATAAACTTGAAATAAATCCACCATGCAACCTGAAACCTCACTATACCCCCTACAGAAACCCACATCTGAAATGCCTCATTGGATCATTTTAATTTTTTGGTCAAAAATCAATGGGGAGGGGGAAGGCAAGCACCTTCATGCCTCCCTGTGACAGCACCACAACAAACAACCCCAAGATGCCTCCAGAACTTCTAACATCTATTGTTATTACCTTGATATGAATCCTCTCACAATTAGGGCAGACATAGATGCGAAAGTTGACCTGACCTTTGTCATTCGTATTTGCCTGTGTTGCCTGCAGGACACCATCTCTTTCTTCTCCAAACAGGAGCTGTTCCTGACCTTCAGATGTAAATCCTGTTGCTATAAGTTCCACAGGAACATTATCAGCTGGTTGATCATTGGGGTGCAACACATCCACCTGAGGTAAAAAAAAGAATATTAACAGGGTGCAGAACCAAATATGGTGCATCATATTGTTAACAGGAGGAAAATAAGGAGACTAAATCATCTTCTCGTTCTCAAAACAAAGATCTATGTACCACTGAATGTATTTTTAGAAATGCAAACACTGGTCAAGATCAAACAAAATTGTACATCTATTTCACATCATCAGTATTAGTCTGGTAAAAATAGCATAAGAGGTTGAATAATCATGCTAAATTTTCCATACACTCTGTATAACAAGCATTCCCATCTTGTAACATACAGTAAGTTTAACTTGGTCATCAAACATTACCTACATCTACCAATCCACAAATTAGAACAATTTATATGCACTTCAAGCATTTTACAGTCTACTAGCTTCACAATGGTACATACAATGTATACTACTTCATACCACATAGAACATACATGCAGGGAAGTAGCCACATGAGAGGGCACATGCCCCCCCTCCCCCAAAAATTTTTCAACAAAAGGTCTTGCACTGAGGGAGGAAAAATTTATTCTGAGACAAACCTTTTCGGAATACAAATATAGGAAGAAAAAATGGAAAACCTCGCACCATTTTGCATCTTGAGTCATTGAAGAAGGCAAAAAAGGGGAGGGGGACACCCCTCCCCTTAAACCCCTCCCCAGCCGGCAAAACTCCAACATCAATGTGCCCCCCAAACTGGTTACTCTGGCTACAGGCCTGCACATATGTTGATCGAGTTGTAATATGCTTGAAAGGTCTGTGTGGAATACCAACTTCACTGACCTCTGTCCAAAGCCTCAAAATCAATCGTTCATCACAACTCATCCTACAGTATCACACATGAGCCATTATTTCTTACAGCTTTTTCTGCTACAGTTTATGTATCTAGTATCTGCTGCTATGAAACTGTGATTGTAGGAGTTATATTTACTGGATTTTCTGGGAATTTTGAGTTCAAATACTGAAGCAAATATTAATTCTAAACTGAGATCAAAGCTTTAGAATACTAATTCCACTTGACTGATAAAAGAGTGGGCTGTCACAATATACCACTACATTCATTTTTCACAACAAACATTCTGAAATACCATGTTCTGGTAGCTCACACTTATTGGTTACTATGGTTACAAACCAAAGTAATGAAAAATTCCATGAATTCTGCCTACAGATTCTTCCAAGAACAGACAATGTTGCCAAGAATGTGGTAGACTACTGTCTATCCCACAACCCTATGTATTACATTACAAGTTTCTGACTCATTTCACTTGACCATTATGATGTTACAAGGACACAAATATTTTTATTCTCAGAATAAGAGCCTACAGGGGGTTGCATTTTGGGCAACTAACATTTGTATTAAAACTGAACCATTTGGGGGTGGTCTCGAAATTTCCATGCTTTATACCACAATTTCTTGGAAACTGACAAACTGTGTGATTCAAAGACCATTAGAAGTAAAACCAAAAGGAACAAAGAGCTACCAGAGGTCAATGTACACACCACATTATAAAGGTCACATGCATGGTAATATACCACTACCCTTCACTAAACTACATCACAAACATTTTAAAGTTCATTCTTCTTTCAATTCATCTTTACCTTCACTTCATATGGAAGTCCTTTCTTGTAATACTGCACCGTTCGTCTCCAAGAGAATCTGTAAGGACTTCGTACAAACTTAGCTGAGATGTCAGATGCATTTTCAGTGTGACCAGAAGCAGACTCCAGAACTGATACTTCAATGTATAGTCTTTTACCAACATTTTCTTCAAACCAATTCTCACCCAGGTCACGAGTCAATACACGAAAATGTCCATCACCATTTCTCAAGATCTGGAACAAATTATTTTGTATCAAATCAATCAAGAATTTTGACTTTATTATCAATTTTAGATGACACTCGTACTAACTGGTAAAACCTTAGACAACACTTACCTCAATTGCAAATGTACAAACAAACCTTACATTCACTTACTATTTTGAGTAAATTGTTGTTTCAGATTTTGATCAGTTAGCCGGATAACACTCTTATCTCTATAGAGAACTGATGTTAAAATATAAAAGAAAAAGAGAGAGGGAACAGTTTTCACAACGTCAAATCTTGACACAGTCAATGCACATCCTGTAGCAAATTTTCCTAAGGGATGCATAAAATTTGTTCAACGTTTTTACATCATGAATGCAATTCAGGTAGAAAGTATATAGTAAGACTTTAAAGAAAAACAAAAAAGCTTTTTCATCAAAGCCCATGGATACGTCATCAACAGAAGACACTGAATGCAAATTCCCAAATTGCAACTTCTATGAGTCCCTCTTTAAAATATCAAATAAATTTTGTTTTGAACATGCCCTACATAGCAGCACCAGATGAAAATTAGGATAGGGATGGCAACGAGGATGAAAATGAAGATGAAGATAAAGAAAAAGTTAAAGGTAAAGATAAAAATAAGATGACATAGCATAAAATAGTATAACTTAAGTCTAAAATTTCAAATATTTATGTTTCAAAGCTTGAAAAATAAATTTGAATGGTTTGACTTTCATCTTCACAGGACATTCTTGAGCTGAGATATAAAATGTTGAAGCTTATTCACTCAATTTAAAATGGTAGATTAGGCAATAATTTCTGATGTCATTCTTGTACCACTCAAATGAGCATCTTTGCTTTTCTTTGTTTTTCCAAGAGCCACTGTATTTTGTGCCAAAATGTGATCACTTTTTTTCTGTTTATAGGGTGACTTGACTATACAAGCCCTCTCTGTACAACATGCTTTGCACGAAAACAGGAAGCTTTCCAAGGTCATAAAAACACTCAAATTTTTACAAGAAAACAAAAGCAGGTAACATGAGTTGTACAAGAAGGACATCACAAATTATCGGGCAATGGACTATCTCAAATTAGCTGGATAAATTTCAACTTTTTTTTCTCAGCAACACAACAAGCTATGACAATGGAAGTTGGATGAATATGATTCACTTTTCAACCTCTAAAATATATATTCTTCGAATTCTAGACTTTAGGTTCACTTTACTAAAACTTCGTTCATTCACTTTATTTTGTCTACACATACATAAATGATTTACAAAGAAATATAACTTCAAAAAAAATTGGTGACAGAGTGATAGAATGATAACTGCAGCATGATCACACTAGCAATCATTATAGTGGTGTTACCTCACCCCTCACCACAATACCTTGAGGTGAGTTCACACTTAAAATGAGGTATCAGCTGGTTTGTAGTACAAATTATCTCACCTGGCCCTGCTTGTTCGCCTTGATCTCTATTTCTCCATCCAGTCCCAAAACACCGATTTTGGCATAAAATTCTCCTTCAACTGGTTTATTATAGACATACCTTTACAAAATTAAAAAAGAATGAACATGGTTATAGAGAACTGTATCCACTTATGAATATTCATGATTTTTATGGGTTGTCAACCAACTCCATGATGCAACTATAATGTAGAAGTCCATCTGTATTACAAGCAGGGAGTTGCTATTTGAAAATAGCACTTCCCTGGTACAAAGACACACCAGAGTTAACAGCTTTTATACTACATGTCTACTATTTACTAGCAATGATGACTTGCATCATCTTAAACAAAAGAGCTTACTGTTCCTCTTGTTAGTTGCCATTTAAAAATATTATTAGACAGTTGGCCACACTTGGCAGTTTTCAAGTGGTTTGGTGAACATTTTCCAACCATTGGCCAAACATAGTTTGGGCTGATTTGAGACTTAAGTTGTATCATATCACTAATTTAATACATCGATGCTCTACATCAATTGGCTTACATGGAAAACTTTAATAAACCCTTTACAATGCACTTTGCTACTGTAGTTCATTTTATTATGCATATTATGTCAACTCACTGTAATACTGGTAACTGGCAATGCTGATTTATAGTGTAAGATCTTATTGAATAAATACCTAAATAATACCAGTTTACACACACACTGTATATCACCTGGTATTGAGTCCTTAAGTCCTTGAGTCCTGAAGAACATCAGTATGTTGTCAAGATACCAGAATATTACAAGCTCAATTTAAAATTACAAATATTATTTGACAAAATCTTTCAATAATTCCCTCCCCCCTCCCCTCATCCCACTGCTACCCCACCCAAATCCAAAACTCATTTACCAGAACAACAAACAACATTTTATCTTCACAAGATTTATTGTTTTATTTTTTAACTGATAGACACACTGATTGCATACATCCTCTACTAAAGAAAGTTACCTTGCGAAAACAACACAGTCAAAAGCTTCAACACCTTCCAGAATATAACTTGGTGGGGTTATTTCCACTGAAAATGTTGGGAGTACTGACAATGGAAAAAGAAGATAAAACGAGAGCATTAATGATGCTGTAGCTCAACTACGATTCCCTCACACACAGTTACTGTTCAGTAGTGGCATTAGGGATCCAAACCAAGGAGTCATGGACAGTTATGATCTAGCACCTTCAATGCTATAAATGTAAATGGTCCACGCTACAGCCTATGAGAGTTGCCCAGCTTGCAACAACTTTCTTCAATGTTTGCGGCCACAATATTGTAACCTCTGCTACAAAAATGAAGTGCAATTTATATCCCAATTTGTCAAGCCCATCAAATAAAGCCAATACATACCAAACAAAACCAAAATTCCTGAGGAAAGCATTGGTATGGATTTCACCATCTGGCCCTTTATGATCTCAAATGATATTTAACATCAACACAAAGTACACCTCTCATCCACTTCCACTGAACACTCTGGCCAACTTTGATAAGATTCTGACAGAACCCCTACAGAAGTAGGCATATTTAAAGGATTTTGTGTAATTTCACTGTCTGACCTCTCTATGACCCCAAATGACCTTTGACCTTCTATACTTCAAGAGTACAACTTTGCTGACATATCACTTCCTGAACACTCTGGCCAACTTTGATAAGGTTTGGATTGACCCCTAGAAGCTGGAAATTTTTTAGGTATTTCACTGTTTGACCTCTCTTTGACCCCAAATGACCTTTGAACCTCTTCGAAAGTACAACTTTGATGACCCATCCTTTACTGAACACTCATGTCAAATTTAGAAAGATTCAAACATAACCACAAGGAGTTGAAGACTTGTGTGATTTCACTGTTTGACCACTCATGACCCCACATGACCTTTGACCTACTTCAAAAGTACAACTATCATGACCCATCATCTACTGACCACTCTGGCCACATTTGATGAACTTTGCACACAACTCCTAGAAGTTGAAGGCTTTTGTGTGATTCCACTGTTTGACCCCTGTATGATTCCAAATGACCTTTGACCTTCTTCAAAACTACAAGTTTGATGACCCATCCTCTACTGACCACTTCCCCAAATTAGATAAAATTCTGACAAAACCCCTAAGACGTGAAGGCTTCTGAGTGGTTACACTGTTTGACCTCCTTTTGTCTGACCTCTCTTTGACCCCCTAAATGACCTTTGACCTACTTCAAAACTGATGAACCATCAGTTGTTAAACACTCCTGTCAAATTTGAAAAGATTCCAACATAACCACAAGGAGTTGAAAGCTTTTGCGTGATTTCACTCTCTGACCTCTCACATCCCCAAATGACCTTTGACCTACTTCCTCTTACCATTTTTATCAAGCCCTTGATATGTGTTCTAAACTTACAAACTTTGACAATTAATAGTCAAAGAACCTGCGGACAGCATCCTTTTAACCAATGCTGTCAGACAGACAGATGGACAGAGACAGACAGACAGACAGACAGACAGACGGACAGACAGATGCATTGCCATGACAATAGCTCAAAAAAAATGAAACAGGTAAAAACTGAACTTTACAGGGCAAAAGATATTTATGCTAAAGTAACAACTATCTATCTGAGGAGTTCTTTCATTCATCCTCTAGAAGTTGGGACAAAAAGTTTAAACGAGAATTACAGTAGTATCAAATCTGATTATGAGTAACATTATTATTATTATTATTATTATTAAGACACTTGTAAGTGCGCTTTATCTTAAAAAGCTCAAAGCGCATAACAAATA
>WURT03155791.1:0-10852 GCA_009936505.3 Holothuria glaberrima | reverse complement strand
TATTTGTGCCAAGTCCAAACGAGCATCCGGTCACGAGGACAATTTGCTTTTGCTCCATCTTCGTATCTTGAATCAAAGGAAAGAAGAACATTTTGGGAATAATGTTATTCGCTACTGTATACATATCGTAAGTAAAAATGTATATTAATTCCCCGAGAGTCTACAGTAATTACGGGATATGCAGGGAAAAAAATCATGGTGCCTTCAGATCCAACAGCAGGGAGTTGTCAATAAGGAACTCCCTGGAGCATGTATCTCTCCGCTGTGGTCAATTAATTGTTTCAGACCGGTCAGCATAATTTGAAATCATAGTACATACAATTAAATTCGAAGAAAAACTATTGGAATAAAATCAAGGACAGTTAACATTTTTTCGTGCATTGAATCCCTTTACGTCCTGTATCCTCGTACCGAGCTATAAACCCCAAGCCCCTATTTGGTGGGATTGACAATTACATCATAAACAGCTAGGCAAGTGGGTTATTTTTGGAGGGACTCACTTATTCTCTTTTAGAGGGGGCCTTTGCATGCACCCATCGTAGGGGTCCATTCCACATTACATTGATATATATATATATATATATATATATATATAGGATATATTTCAAATTTGGGGTATTATTTCAGAATGATCGCGCTGTGGCGACAGATTCGTACTATTTTCAGTTAAAGTTTCAAAAAACTTTATTTCAGACTCAGTCCATTTGATAGATGAAGAAAATGAACATACAAAATGTATAAAACGTAAGAAGAGGAGTGATTACAGGAAGCTTGGAAAAGGTTATAGAGGTAATCATCTCAAAATATTAGAACAAATAGAAGAAATAAAAGAACAATTAAAGCTTTTACAAGATAGACTATACTCATAAATCGGATGACAGTCTATGTATGGTAACGGTCGTTGTTGGAAGAATTTTTGGAATCCGCAAAAAAAAAAAAAAAAAAAAAAAATCGTAAGGAGTAAAACTAAACCTTGCGTTATTTTCTTCGAGGAAAAAATGTAAAAAAAAACAAATGTAGCATTCATAATATGACCTTATATTCTTTTGGTGTATGAGTTTAATTCCATGATTATATGACAAGCCGTTTTGGCTTTTAATTTATTCTCAAATTATGGGTTTCTTTACTTTCATTGAAAGATATCTGTAATTTCAACAGAAATTGAAAAATAGGCATATGATAAGCAAAGTATTTTTATTAGGGTTCTCGGGAAACTGGGGACAAAAGGTATGATATCCTCATACTTTCCAAAGTAAGGGACATGTTTGCAAATGTCTGCAATTAATATGCAGATAGGCTATCTCTAAAATAATGAAAGATGTCTACAAATCGGAATGAAACTTTGATGGCTTACCGTAAGGTACACACGCAAATTCAGATATAAAACATTGCTTACCTTAATTGTCCTCAACTGTCAAATAGCTGTCAAGGTAAACCAAACAATTTATCCAGAGTCACACTGTCTCTCACTTTTGAAGCTTCTAAATCATAATGCCTGGTGTAAATAGCCGTAGCCCGTGTGTACTGTCAATGCTGCGCAACAAGGCTCAGATGGTATACCGGTAATTTCTATCTTAAAGTTCCGGTTGTATAACAGCTGGGAGTGAAATCTTTACTTGCTACATAATTCAGATTGAATAATCTGCTGGTATATGAATGCTCATTTGACTCTCTTCACTTTTTGTTGAGGAGATCCTTTCAACTTTTGAAGTGATCTAAGCCTTGCAGTCACGATCACGGATTAAATTTCCCGTGCGCTGGTAGTATTTGATCGTGGAGGTACTATTTAATGTAAGTTCTTTAAATACGTTTGAGATGGTATGGAAAAAAGGCTTATTTAAAGGGCAGAGGGAGCACAAATTTTGATAGTTTGGGAACGACTTGTGGTAGAAAAAGATAAAAATAGATAATCACTCAGTCGAAAACCTACCTCATCCTCCCCCTACAATGAGATCTATAGTTTAAACGCTTTAAAAAATAGAAAATTTTCGAAAACCGCTTGAGGGTACACACCCTCCCCTTGTGCTGGTCTCACTTCCCCTGTTTCTTACATGGTGTCATCCCTTGTCCCATACGTTGCACATTCCATAAAATTACACTTCCCTCTCTCCTTTTCTTTCCTTCTTTCTCCTCCTATTTCATCTTTCTTTTGGGTGGGTGCGTTTCATGCATCAGTCAAAAAGAAAATCCTACTTTATTTCGCTCATTATCTGTCTGCCTTCTATTATCCATGTTCCACTAGTATATATATAACACTTACTTGGCATAAGCATGATACAATCTGTATAGAGTGTATACCTAGGGTGTATTAAGATTTCTGAGAGAGCGCCATCTTTTTGGAATCTGCTACAGCGTCTGCTTCGCAGGCTACTTAGAAGGTGGCAATTTTTGAAAGAATAATCAAGACGTAAACATTAAGTGTTTCATGTTTTGTCCTTTGAGTGAATGTAGAGGGGAGGGTGGGGATCCTGCAGCCATTGGTCCTTACTATTACTGCAAAACTTAGTTATCTCAGAAAAGGTTTATTTTTGAAGAGGGGGTTCGATGAATTCGTCCTCAACGCCTGCAGACTCTAACCACCATAGAAGTTGCACCAATCCTGTTAACGGGGAGGAACTCGCATTTATTGTGGCAGATATCGCGTCAATTGGCTTAGTGTTCGTAGGCTTCTCCACTTTGCAAAATCTTTCATGTGTATGGACCTGCCTGAGTAGGCACTTGTGTTGAAAAAATAGTAATTACCCCATTAAAATGCATGTGATCTCACAGTTTAACGAAACACTCGGATGTTATCGCATTGCTTGACACAATGGAGTCTGATACTCCTAAAATCTTGAAAATGTGCTTATAATAAGATGCCAGTTGCAAGGTTTCTCAATGTTACAGCTAACCTTACTGCTGGAAAATCGAATGCCTCTAGTGGGTATTTTCTGGATCAGTCATCGAACATGTCCAAGCAGCTCATTGAACTGTTCAGCACACACTCTGCACTTGGAAAGCTGGATACTCTGGATTGTCTTTTTCGGCGAGTTAACTCCTCAAGATTTCATAATGGCTTAAACCGTGGCCAAACATGGCCAGGGCCACCAACTTTGACGTTGCCTCCCTTCCTCATTTTCTTGCGCCTCCGCAAATAAGGTTATTTATTTATTTGCAACATTTCCCTGCCTCTGCAATGGA
Source organism: Holothuria glaberrima (assembly GCA_009936505.3). Lineage (NCBI taxonomy): Eukaryota > Metazoa > Echinodermata > Holothuroidea > Aspidochirotida > Holothuriidae > Holothuria > Holothuria glaberrima. The sequence goes on along the minus strand of WURT03155791.1, from coordinate 7,672 downwards.
TCAATCTGCACGTCTGCAGTAGTTGATAAGGGCATCATCGCGGGTTTAAATCCTAGGAGCAGTGATAACATCCATTGTGAATAATCACGCAAAGCCGGAAAATGTCCCAACCATGCAGTTCACGGGGCTCAAATCGTCAGGTGTCGCAAGTTATTCTTTCAAAAATCGTGTGGTGTGCAGCCCTGAATCTTGAGAAGTTGTGAGTTGCAGCATGTCGCAGAAAATCGTTCGTTTCTCCCGCGAATGTCCGCGATTTCCAAGTCGTGAAGAAGTCGTTTGAAAATCGTGAGAAATCGTGGAAAAAAGTCGTGCAGTGAGCACCTAGCTTTGAGCCAGGTACCTACTGCACGACTTTTGACATACGACATGGAAAAGATTTCTCACGATGTCTAAAGACTCCGTTCGCGACATTAAAAATCGCCCAGTGTGCAAGGAAGGTCGTGAGAAGTGGTGGCAATTTTGGAAGACGTGGCAATTCGTGGAAAGTCACATCGATGTCGCACACTTTGAACTTGTTCAAAATTTCTGCGGATTCCGCATCCATGTCGTGAGATGTCGAGAGAAATCGCAAGCAAAGTCGTACAGTGTACATACCACTGGAAATCGTGGATATTCGCATGTCGCAACCATGTCTTGAGATGTCGCATGTACGTAGCAAGACTCTTTGAGGCCTAGATGGATAAGGAGCAGTGAGGGTCCGAAAGCAATGGTATCACAAAACCAATAACATAAGCCCTCCTCTCTCCGACCACCCACCCAAGTATTTACAATTATGCAAGAGTCAAGTCAAGGCCTAAGTACAAAAATTGAGCATCATAGCCCGGTCGCAGCCCGGCCCCAAACCCAGAATCTTGGACTCAAGGCTCGTGGGGCCCCAAAACAATGTCCACCCAGTCCACCATACTTGCTACGCCCCTGAGATGTAGCTCTCATAACTTGTCAAAATCAGTGTAAACGAAGGACCGGATGTGCTATAGTCAAATGAAAGCTAGCATACATATTTTTTTTTTCATCAAATTCTTGCAGTAGTTTTATTGAAGAAGGGTCCATTGGGAAATGACCTTTGCCGAGAGTAAAGTCTTTCTGTCACATTGAACCTTCATGTAAACTTTTAATAACACAGCCTATAAAGCCTGACATGTCTCTGGAACAATGCTTTTGATATAGTGTTATTGCTGACCCGAAAGCTGAACATTGTACTTTTATATTTTATCTGTTTGGCCTGGAAAGGAAAGTTTGATGTACTGTAATACTCTTTTTTACTGATCAAAGTTGTGATGTCTTTACGTTTTTCAGACCTGATGATTTCGTGTGTAAACGCGACCACCCCCAGGACATACTAAAGATTAGGGTCTAATTCAGGAAGTGTTCGTAGTCTCCCCACTTTGCAAATCTTTCATGTGTACGGGCCTGCCTGAGAAGACCCATGTGCAGGGGTGGGATTTGATGTCCGAAAGAGAGGGGTAAACCGGGTGGACTGCCAAACGGCGCCGTGGAAGCAAGAAGCGCTCCTCCTAACGGTGTGAGGTCCAGGGACCCGCCTCAGGGCCCCTGATGGGGTCAAGGGGCAGATCCCCCTGCCCCCTCCCCCTAATCCCACCTATGCCCCTGTGTTACCTCCATAGCAGGTGTCGAATATGTACTCCTCTTTTGACGTACATACTAGTGCAGCCAATTACGAGTGCAGCCAATTTAGGTGCAGGAGTAATACACGTCCGCAAGCGGCCAATCCTCTGTGTTGAGAAAAGTAGTAATTACCCAATTAAAATGCAAGTGATCTCACAGTTAAACAAAACACAAGGATGGTATCAAATTGCTTGATACAATGGAGTCTGATACTCGTAATAACCTGAAAATATTCTCATAATAAGATACCAGTCGCAAGGTATAGGTCTGCCTCATGTTCGAGCAAACCGCACTGCTGGTGAAGTCGAATACCTCAAGTGGATTTTTCTGGATCAGTCGTCGAACTTTTCCCAGCAGCTCCCTGAACTGTTCAGGGCACACTCTTCAATTTGAAAGCCACATAACCTGGAATGGTTTCTTCGAGGAGTTCACTCCTCAAGCTTTCATGGTGGCCTAAAACTTGGCTAGCCATGGGCCGGGACCACCAACTTCGACGTTGCCTTTCTTCCTCATTCTCCTGTCCCTAAGCAAACTAGGGTTATTTGCAGCTGCATCTTGCTGCCGCTGCCATGGATCAATCTGTACGTCCGCAATAGGCGATAGCGACGTCGTCGTGGGTTTCTATCCCAATTGCAGTGCTAATGACATCCATCTTGAATTAACAAGCTAAGCTGGATAATTCATATCAAAACCAAGTGTTCTTACGAGGGGCCTTTAGGAGGCGGTCCGCCCGAGTGAAAATAGCCGCCCCTGACATAACGACCGCTCCTTTTAAAAAAATCCAGCCATCATACTGGAAGCAAAAAGGTACATACATTCTTTTCTTTTCTTTTTGGCAGGGGATAATCATATTTTTGGGTGGGAATCAATGTGATTCGCGGACGAGTAGGGGCTTCGCGCGTGGCCGACGTCACCCTCTCTTAAAAACTGTGGAGAACACTGCAACCATGCAGTTCATCGGGCTCGCTCAACCGTCAGATATCGTCAATAATTATCTCAAAGGATCGTGTAGTGCACCCCTAAATCGTGAAAAGTCGTGAGTCGCAGAAAATCGTACGTTTCTCCCACGACTGTTGGCGATTACCAAATCGAAATGAGGTCGTTTGAAATCGTGGGAAATCGTGAGAAATCGTAGCAAAAAGTCGTGCAGTGAGTATCTGGCTTTATGTGCAAAATTGTGTTATCATTGGCAAAGCTTTGAACCCATTATATCTTTACAAATGGTCATAATGGTATCCTTTTTACATTTTGTTCGGTCATAAGTCAAGAAGTGCACAAAGAGAAGGGGATGAAACTTTACACTCTTTGAGAAATTTTTGTCTTTTGTCAGGTGGCTTGGATGCAAAATGGTGCTATCTTTGTTCAAGTTTCGTAAAGCACTTAATTAAATATACGTTTAACAATCCCCATTATTTAATGATGTTTTCTTTCTGTTTTAGAGTGTACTATTTGAAGAGGATGTTGCCTCAGGGAAAGGATGACACCTCTACTCTTTAAGAAAATGTTCTTCTTCTAAGTTTTTCTAGATCCAAAATGGTGTTATTGTTAGTACAGCTTTGAACTGAAAACATGCACAATCTGAAATTTTAAATATTTACTGAATTCGAGTCGGCTGTGGCGTGACAAGGCTGGTACCCTCTGTGGGCTTCTCCACAGTGTTCTTAGTACGCCACTGGGGAAGTCACCATCGGTTGGCGCGTAGCCGTCGCGTAGACTTTGCAAGAAAATGCTCCCAGATGTTTCCAGATGTAAGGGGGTGATACATTTTAGCCCTTAATGTTGTATCTAAAATTTATTTAGTTTTAGATTTCGTGCTCAGAAATAAATTTGGAGTTCAAGAAAAAAGTTGGATTACACTTAAATGAAAAATACAGTCACCCCAAGTTGAATTAGTCTACCCGGGTATCCTACTTCATGAATGGCTTTTGAGAATCATGTTACAATATGTTTCTCACTGAGTTGTGAAATTATTGTAAAGAGTAACTCCTTGGTTCACCTTGAAATAACTTCAACAATGCTCTAACATATGAAAGATACTTGAAGTGAAATAAGAGGATATTTGTGAGGTATAGCCGTTGCTCTAAATAAAGGTGGGGCTACTGCTTATACCCCATTAAAATTAAAAGTTTCTTTGAGTTTAGCTAATAATTTTGGGTAATCATAGGCTATTTTATCTTTATCCAGCGTATATGCTTGTGTATTCAAGCGCCGGAGAAAGATAATTCATTCGTCAGGAAGAGAAACTCTTTTCTAGGTTTTTTGGCCTTGAAATCATAATTTGGAGATTGGAATTTTCTCAAGTAGTAGTAGTATTTTTACTCAAGTAGGTCAAACTTTCATTTACGATTTGGAAATCTCAGGGGACAGTTGCCTCTACCCCCAGCAGGCTGCTGCCCTGCTTTTTCCCTCTCCCTTACTCTTATTCTCCGCCCTTCCCTTTGTTTCTCCGCCCGCCCCTTTATTTTGCCTAATGGTGTGGAATTTTGCCAACTGGATCCGTATATTGACACCCCCCTCCCTCTAGCGATAGCCTTGGTTAGATTCGACCGACATCTAGAAATACTGCCATTTTCATCGTACTACATCTTTTCTATAACACCTTGTCGCCGGTTAAAGAGCCTTATTACTACTGCTGGACGCCGAATAAATATACGACAGACGAACTTCACGGCGACTGACTTTATCTGACACCCTCCTATATGTGGCGTACTTCACTTTTATCATGCTTAGTTGACATTGATATACTACAAGATGCTACACAGTAGTGGCTCATTCGTGCCAGGGATAGACCCTCCTATAAACATATAAGTTTACCATAATTTCCTTTGACGGAGAGGGTCCTGTTGTCCTTCTCCAGGAAAACTGAAAAGGAATCATATAGGCCTACACTTTATACAACCGACTGCATGGTCAAGTGGTTAGAGCATCCGACTTTCAGCCGGAAGGTCGGGGTTCGAATCCTGGACGGGTCATAACAAAGACTTTAAAAATGGAACCTACTGCCATTGTGCTTGGTGCTCAGAATAAAAAAAATGGAATAGGGAAAACAAGCCAGTGAGCCACAACTGGAAAAAAAGGCCGTGGCTGGTCCGACTTAAACCAATTGGTTACAAACTGAGCCGTAAAACCTTATCTAACTAACTAATTACTGTATGCAATTTTCCGGAGTTTGAACGTTTTGCAACTAGTGGAGTTAACTGGGTAACGTCGAACAGTTTTTAAGAGAAAGTAATAGGCTCATATAAGTGGCAAAGGATTCAATGATTGCAGGGGGAGAGGATGAATGACTTTTCAAAGGGGTACTCTTCTTTTGCAGCCATCTTCGAACTTGGCGACCTCCGATGACGCCAATCCAAACTGGGGTCTGGATTCACCATCAGAAAAAATATGAAAAAAAAAACAATGGTAGAGGTAATTTCCTGGCACAAAATAGGTAATTATACTAAGAACCATAATAATGGAATTGTGTGTTTGTAGGCAGGGTGTCCACTGTATGTTGATATTTGGAATTTGCTAGCCAGTGATAAGCAGGTATATCCATTAAATGGCTGTGACACGAAAGTCTGGGCCTCCTCGTCCAAGAAACGTTTAAAAGGTCAAAACACTTCGATATTCTGGAATCTGACAATCAAAATAAGTACACAACCTTTGAAGTGCACTTTAGGACTCGAGCTTAACAGCTAAAAATAATGTAGTGGCAAAAATCGGCTTTTGGGTAAATAAAACCTGCTTAGATCCGAGATGTTGTTTTAGGTGGAATGTACACCATGGGCACATGTGGCCATGATTATGATGTGCGAGTTACGTGGATATTGTATCGTTCTTGACCAGTTTGCTTTCCTTCTTAAAAACTAAACCATCCGCACCCCCCAGTACTACCATCTATCTTACTCTGCCTCTGGTATCTCACACGGGTCCTCTTTCTTGGTTCCATTCATTGCACATAAAAATGAATCGGGTACTTCCAGCTCGTCCAGCAATAAAACTTTACACTTTTATTCACATATATACACTACTCCTCCAAACTACCCAATACTCTCACAACAATAGACGAGTTGGGTAATTCAGTACTTCTGGTGGGGTCACAAGGTCAGATGTACCTTAATAACTTTTCCGCTTAAGTGCGCATGCATGTGACATATTTGCCTGCCCGGCGGACGTGTATTACGCTTGACTGCACTACTTTATTTGTGCTTAAGCCAAAGACGTACATGTGTACATGTACAATCGACAACTGCCGCGACGATACGTGGTTCACTTCACCTTTTGCCATTACAAGATGCACTGCGTGAAAAACATTTCCCAACTCGTCTATTAAATCCTTCTTTACACCACTCTCTTTGTTTAATCAAAGTGTTCCACGTTCACTGCATCTTTTTGGTCCAAGGCATTAAACAGTTAGCCTAGTACGCTAATGCAACGTTCATACTATAATAATAACAGACTGACAGACAAATAAATATACCACAAATAAATATATCACCAGCGTCCTCTACATGTTTCTCACGCCTCCACACGGATTGGTCTTGGCTACGTATTCACTGCTAGACTGTCTGCACTGCAGCATTCGTACCCAGTCCGTTAATAAATGACCGAGAACCTATTTGGACATAAAATTGCAAATAGATAATGTTTAACGATTTCTTAAATTACCACATATACGAAGAAGTGTTTGACCTAATTCTTCAGCTGTCCTCTTCTTTTCCCAGCAAAGATCAATTATACATTTAGGTAAATCAGTATAGCCCAATTTTTCCACATATTTAATAATTTACAAGTGCAACGAAAGTAATACTCTCCTTACCTTCTGTCAGATATCTTACAATTTAACTAATCAACATGAAAAGCCACCTTTAGCAATTTTTAAGCAAGTACAATTTACAGTTTTCTTCAATAAAATGTAACGAAATGCTCTTAGACCGTACTACTACTGAGCCCATTTAAATGCCATTTGTTATCCTTACAATAGGTTGTTCCAAGAACACTTTCTTCTCAGTCCATTTCCCGGTTCTAATTTAGAATCAGTGTCTGGAAGTGACGACACGACATTCCACCTCACAATGCACCCCTTGCTGTCATTCTCACATCTCCGACCGTCTCTGTACCGTTCAGTTCTGGCAATGCAGTCTTTCATAATACAATTTACAATAGATTTCATCTGGTATTTTAGCAGGAAATCTCCATGTCTTCCGCTTAAACAAGCAGGTATCTCAAATCAAAGTTATCATCTACTCAAGAGCAGGAATCCTCAAAAATTATCATCGGCTTAAACAAGCAGGGATTTCTCAAAATTGTCATCTGTTAACAAGCAGGAGTTTCTAAATATGGAAATTATCTGGTTTTCTAAAATTACAAGATACAACAACACAAATCATCTGCTTATAGACAGGAATATCCTGTCTCTTCCTCTGCTAACGTGACTTTCAAGCAGGAAAACCACTTTTTTTTCTGTTGCTACACCCTTACTGTTTCACCTGTAGCCCAAGCTCAAATGAGGATTACACTCTATACTACCCAAAACAAACACTGGACAAGATACCAAACAATGAAAGCTATTTTACATACGTTAAATTTTGCATTAAAATACATGCATCCCAGCGCACCACAGTGATACACATAATTTCATTTCATTTATTTTCCACAACATTATAGGATTTAATACAAACTGAAATAAAATATACAGAAAAATTGGGGAGGAAGCTTGAAAAAGCAAAGTTCTTGTACCTAGCAGGCCACCTGTACGAAAAAGTTAACGAATGCACTCCTAGGCACACAAAAGAGGCATTGCATATGCTTCATCCCGGCTTGCTTTAATGCCGGTTCACAGCATTCCAATCATTGACATAGACATAAGACTTAAAGGGGTAGTATTGTTGGCTACCTTTGACATGGTACCTTGGGTCCTCTTTGTGTTGGGACAGTTTCTTTCGTTCCGAGCCTAGAGTAGCCTTACGTTAATGCTCACAAACTTAAACCGAAAATCTTAAGTCATAAATCCACTTAAATTATAACTTTAATATTCTAACTTCAAGAAGCGGAAATTTCT